>JAVJIF010014231.1:87500-112299 GCA_038442645.1 Agave tequilana
TGTCATATAAAATTGAAAGTTATATTATATTATGTCTGCGACCATGGTCGCAGTGTTCGAAAGTTTTATTATATTATGACTTCGATTATGATTGCGGAATTTATAAAACGGTGAGAATTCTGTTACAGAAGGCATGTGAAAAAAGACAGCGTCTGTCGTCGGAGTGCTGAAGGATATCATGTTTTTTTATGTTTCAAACATGTTTTTTTACTTTTCAATGCTGCTATTTATTTCACATTATCTTAATCCAAATTTTTTTCTATTATATTTTCGATGTAGTAGAATTATGAATTTTATAACTGTAGATATATTCAACTGAAAATTCTTTAGTTAAATTTTGTTTATGGATGAGTTTATGCCAGTTTAGAAGTAAAAAAGGGGTATTTTTGTCAATTTGTTTCACGATTGTTTAGGCGAGATTTTTTAAATTGTTTTTGGCGCCTACACTCTTGCAACCTATATGTGGTATATATTCAGCCACGTCACCGCCGGCTGAGAAACTCTCTCAGCCGTCGGCTGAGGTACAGTAACCCCATATATGTATGTATGTATGTATGTATGTATGTATATGTGTATATATATGTATGGTCTATCATCACCAAAACATCCATCTCTCCTACGCTAGAGTAATCTGGGACTAATAAAGTGTTACATATCTGAAAAATCCATTATTAAAAATAAATTAATCTGCTCTTCAATCCTTAAACAAACACTACTCTGAATTAGTCTAAAGAACCAATTATCAAAATATTCAACAAGCATAAATACATATAATCATCAAAACCATATCCAACCCATGTCTATAACATATCTAATTCTCTCTCAGAATGACAATTTCCTAAAAATAATTGATTGCATTCCTCTACATGGACATGACTCAAAGATTAAGTAAGGCATGTTCCTTAGCAACCACAATTCCGTAATTCCACCAAATAATTTCTGGGGCCTATACTTGTACATCTAGGACAAGTAACAAAATTAAATATTGGTATACATGAACATGAACATTACAGGGCAAAATATCATTCTAGCAATTTATTGATAATAATTTACAATTTCTAAATTCTTTAGCATTAATTAAACAATTAATAGCTAACCATGAACAGTTAACTGGCAGAATAGATTTATTAAATAAAGTGAAAAATACTCACTAGTAAAAATAAATAAACAATAGTAAAAGCAAATAAACACTCATATGAAATGACGCAGATTCGGGTCTGATCACCATCGGGTCTGCACTACATGAATTAGTTCGAATCTTCAAATCGCCTCGCGTGTTGGCACTCTATGAACACGAATCCAGGTCTCCAACTGAAGCCAAATCTAAGTATAGACTGCATAACGGATCCGGGTCGTACAACTGCAACACGTACATACCCACACGCAGAGAGAGAGAGAGAGGAGAAATAACACATACAACACACACGTACACACACATACATATACAGTTATACTGAGAGAGAGAGAATAACACACACAGTTATATATACACACATACACACCTACACATTCACACATACACTCACACACACACACACCTACACAGAACATACACACCCTCACATACGAGAGAGGCACATGGAGAGAGATACTGAGAGAGAGAGAATGAGAGAGAGATAGAGGAAAGAAAAGAAGAGTGTGTGTGTGAGAGAGAGAGAGAGAAGAGGACCCATCATACACACAGGGAGAAAAAGGAGATAAAGAGATAGATGGAGAGTTGTGGGGTGGGTGAGGGTTGCTCAGGTGGTGCGGCTGGGGCTGGCATGACAATGAGGAGGAGAGGGTGTATGGGGGCTCAGGCGGAGGTGCAGCGATTGCTGGAGGAGAGCGAGTGGTGGCTCGCTCAATGGAGAGGAGATAGTGCGGTGGCTCAGGCGAAGATGCAGCGACGCTGCTCAATGGGGATGGGAGGAAATCAGTGGGGTGGTGGAGCGCATGGAGGAGGAGGAAGGTCTGGGGTTGGCAGGTTTGCATGGTGGAGAAGGAGCTTGATTGTCGTGGTGGAGATGACGGCTCCGAAGGCTGTGCTCAGGTATGAGGGGGCGCGGTGGAGTTGGTTGGCAGAGTCGATGACGCCATGATGGCGAGGAGATTGAGTGGAAGAGGAGGAGAGGAAGACACGACGATGGAGGTTGAGAGGCCAACGCAGCGAAGCTCGCGTCTATAGTGGTGGAGGTTCGTGGTCATGCACGGAGAGGAGGAGAGCTCGGGGATGGCTTGGGTTACACAGGTGGTGGTGGAAGCGGTGACGCGCGCAGAGAGAAGAAAAGAAAAGAGGGTGGGTTAGGATCGTGGTGGGATGAGAGAGGAGGAGGAGATGATGATTTATAGGGGGATGAGTAATAGGCTCTTGGGCTAAATAAAAAGAAAAAAATGAGAAAAAGAAACAGAGAACTGGGCTTGGGCTTCTAGGCTGGTTGAGCTTATCATGAAAAGAAAAGAAATGAGAGAAAAGATAAAGAAAGTATGTGGACTTGAGCTTAATTGGTCTTGAGTTAAAAGATAAAATATAATAGAAATAATAATAATAATAACAATAATAATAACAACAACAACAACAATACAAGTCATAGTTAATAATGATTATAATTTATAACAATGATAATAATTTATAATATTAACACAATCAATGAAATTATTAAGAGTAATTATGATATTAATCGAAACAATATTAATTAATAAAAAATTACATATAAACTCACATCAGATAATAAATAATAATAAATACAATATATATATATATTAAAAATACTATTATTTACTATTAAACCTGGTGTTATAGAATAGAGATATTACATCTATCATGAAGGCACCATATTGATTAAAAAAATAAGATGGGAAATTGCACAAGAATATCCTCAAGTTCACATCTTCAAATAAATACCATTAACTCTTTTTTATTTTTTTATTTTTTGGGTGTGTGAGTGTGTTAGGGGGGCGTGCTGGCTGTAGTTGCCTCACTGAGATATGAAGCGAGTTGAAAAATTCTCTTGTTCGCATTGATTTTGAGAAAGCCTTTGCACCCGTACCACAGCTCGAAATCATACAAATGACCCTTGAATTTGCCAGTTTTAAGGATTTAAAGCTTTTCCAAATGGATATTAAAAGTGCATTTTGAATAATTTTATTGATGAGGAGGTGTATGTTGAACAACCCCCCAGTTTGTTGATGCTACACATCTGAATTTTATTTTCAAACTTGAAAAGGCTTTGTATAGTTTAAAACAAGCTCCAAGAGCTTGGTATGAAACACTTAGTTGCTTTCTTGTTAAAAAAGGTTTTACTAAAGGCAAAGATGATACCAGCTTATTTACAAAACATGTAGATAATGATATCTTGATAGTGCAAATTTATATGATGATATCATTTTTGGATCAACTAATGAAGAGCTTTGTAAGAATTTGAATCATGCATGCAGAATGAGTTCGAAATGAGTATGATAGGGGAGCTCAACTATTTCCTTAGATACTAAATCAATTAAAGGAGTGATAAGATCTTTATAAATCAAGCCAAATATACAAGAGAACTTATCAAGAAATTTGGGATAGAAGATGCGAAAATTAGCAAGACTCCCATGGCTACCACAACAAAGCTTGATAAGGATGAACAAGGTAAAAATATTGACATGAAATTCTATCGTGACATGATTTGTAGTTTGCTTTACTTGACGGGTAGTAGGCTGGACATTATGTTTAGTGTTTGTTTGTGTGCTAAATTTTAATCTTTTCCTAAAGAGTCTAATATGATTGTGATAAAATGCATTATTAGATATCTTATAGGTACTATTGGAAATGACTTGTAGTATCTGAAGATCGGGCAATTCTCTATAATGAGTTATTCAGATGTCGACTATGTCGGTTGTAGAATGGATAGGAAGAGCACTACTTGAACTTGTCAATTTCTTGAAAATTGCCTCATTTCGTAATCTTTCAAGAAACAAATTTTGTAGCTCTCTCAGCCACCGAGGCGGAGTATGTTACAATCGGGGCTTGTGTGCACAAGTCTTTTGGATGAAACATACTCTCCTTAACTATGATTTGCATTATGATCATATTAAAATATTTTGTGATAATACTAGTACTATTCATATGACCAAGAAAACAAATCAACATAATAAGACCAAGCATATAGAGATTCGATATCACTTTCTTAGACCATTATGAGAAAGGAGATGATGAAATTGACTATGTTTCTATCGATTTTCATTTAACCGATATTTTTACTAAACCTCTTAACTACAATAGTTTCTCTTTTATTCGTAGTGAATTAAATACTTGTATGATGGATACATGATATTTTGAGTTTATGAGTTTTCTTGATTTTTATATCACTTTTCATGAAAATTTTCAATGAAGTTGAGTTTCTTTTTTGTAAGTTCACCTAGAGGGGGGGTGAATAGGTGATGGCTAATCTAATGGTCACTTAATGCCAAATAATGCGGAAGCTAAAAACAATTATGACCTAATTAAAACTCTTACACTAAACACCACGTATAACACAAGAGTGTAGCCGAATTCCTCGTGAAGGGCTCTGGACAAACTCCTTTAGATTCCCCTTGAATGGGTTAAGGTGCCGCGTTGGCTCTCTTGGTTGAATACAAGTGTTAGCAACAATCCCACGCAAGTATATCAATATGCACAAATGAATATATCAAGCATATAAAGATAGACAATAATTGAATGCAAGATATAAACAAGGGAGAGAGAGAGAAATGGCAATCGCAAACACAAAGGTATGTTTCGAGGTTCGAGCACACTTGCTCTACATCCCCGCCTTCGACACGCGAAGGATTTCCACTATGCAAGATCCCAATGGATCTCTCCTCAGTGCCGCAACACCTACAAGCCCTCGGACTCCCTAGTCCTGTACACACGCAAGCCCCACAAGCTCGCCGAGGCCGCACCTCGAACCAAAGAGTTCACAACCGAACTCCAAACCACCACGAGCACACTTGCCCGTCTCCTCAAAGTACAAGAATGAAATCTTGGTGATCTAAACACTTTGATCACCAATGAAAGCTCTCACTACAACACTCCTAAGGATTGAATAATCAATGGATGCTCAAGTGTTTGTGTGAGAAAAACAAGGAAAGAATCTTTGGTGAAAACTCAAGAAAATCTCTTTTACACTCTTGATAAACTCTCCTTTTAATTGGAAGTATTGGCTCTAATTATGTGGAGAAAAACCTCTGGAATGAATGGGAAAAACTGGCTCTAAGAGTCTCCAAAATCTTGGCTCAAACAATGACCAAACCCCCAAATTTATAGGCCAGAAAAATATAGCCGTTGGGGTCTGTCAGAGCTGCGGTCGACCCGTGCGGTCGACCGCCAACGGTCAGAAATCCGACTGTTGGAGCCACGGTCGACCGCCTGGGTCGACCGACCCACTGGAGCTGAGAGTCTAACTCTCTGTCGGTCGACCCGTACGGTCGGCCGAACTTTCCAGAGAGCTCTGCTCTCTGAAGCGGTCGACCCGTACGGTCGGCCGTCCTCCAGTGCACAAAGGCGTGCACATCTGTGCACGTCGGTCGACCGGTCCGGTCGGCCGACTCCAGGATTAGTCGACTTATAAATGTTACTAGTCGACTTATCCAAAGCCTGAAACAGTTTTCTGGGATTAAAAAGTTTGTCTTTTTGGCTCAATTAAAATCCCATAAAATACTTAAAATTCTACAAAAATAGTTTAACCAATATACTTTGATATACAAACATGCTTGCACAAAATCAAGGCATGTTATAAAAGATTGGACTATTTTTGTAACTCGGAAATATTTGGCTCATGATAAAAACTGTATTTTTCAAAACATGTTTTCTAAACTTTGTTTTTCTAAAAACATCTTCATCAAATACAAAAACAAGATATACTTATAAAGCATAGTGTGTATGGATATGATCCACTACACAATCAAGATGAAATATCTAAGTTTTTGACATTAAGCTCTAAGTAAGGTTTTGGTTGAAACATATAACTTTGAATACCAAAAACCAAAACTATGTTTTTCCAAAATGAAAGTCTTTTCTAAATTTGAAAATTCTTTTATGAAAAGACAAGTAAATCAAGAGTGTGTGTGTGATATAAACTTGAGCAATCCACCAACTATTCTATCCTTTACATTTTATCTAAAACATAAAAATCTTATACCTAGACACAAGTCTTGATCTTGAAGTCTTCCCTTGAAGTCTTCTCATCTTCTTGTCTTGGTCCAAGCTTGATCCAAAAGCTCCTTGGATCACACCGTGCTAGCTCCAAATCTTGACATATTATCCTTTGTTGAGCTATGCACCTACTACAAGATCTTGATAATGAATCTGTCACTAATTAAACACAAGATCATTAGTAATCATAACTTCATGAGGTGATCATCATCAAAACTAGGGTGATAGGCCTTTGGGCCAACAATCTCCCCCTTTTTGATGATGACAAAACTCATGAAGTTATATATGCATGGATTAAAGTAAAGCTTCAAAGAAGCTCCCCTTAACTCATGCATAACACAAAATAATAGATATGGCAATGAGGCACATGAATATGTATGCAAGTATGGAGATAAAACATGCAACAATCATAAATCAAAATCTTTTTCTCTATTTGCAATACAAAAATATATATGCATAAACATAAATCTTACTCAACATGCTAAATCTTACTCAACATGCATATAACTCTCAAATTCTTCTCCCCCTTTTTGTCAATCATCAACAAAGGGTTCAAAGTAAAATCAAACAAATTTTTCTCCCCCTTTTGTCAAAAACAAAGAGATCAAGAAGGGGTAATACAAATCAATCAATAAAGATTTATATGCGATATACATTCATGAAGAGGAAGGCGCTAAGTTAACTTCCCTACACATATGCATTACATGAGGAAGGGATGACAAGCCCTAACTCACATAACACATATTATGTAATGCATAAGAGGAAATGTGAAGCTCCTCCTACACACGTATACCATATAAAGAAGAGTTGTCAAGCTTCTCAATTTATAATATACTTAACATGAATCCATATGTAAGAGAGATGTTAAGCTCTCCTTGCATATAGGCAATACAAATCAAAAATTTTGAAATTCTCTTATCAAACAAAATTTTGAATTCTTTCGATAAAACAAATTTTGAATTTTGATATCAATTTTGAAAATGATCAATTGTAAAATAGTGATCAATAGTAAGGTAATGATTAACCATATTGATACCAATTTAAAAACTAATGCATAAGCTTGAAAAATAAGATTTGAATTTAGCTTAGCATTAATAACCTTTGTGCTTTAAATATGTAAGACAATTTTAACTAGGCACAAATATCACATATATGTATGAAAAGGGAATACCAATAGAAATTGATATAATTTGAATTTGAAAGCATACATACATACAATCAAAATATGAGTATATAAAAATCATATTGATACCAATTGAAAATATCCAATGATACTAATTTAAGAGTAAGCTTATTATATACTCTAACAAATGAAGAGATTGCACTAGTTAATATGAAAATGTTTTTAAAACTAGTACGAAATCCTTCAAGCAAGGAATAAAGCAAAAATGTCAATTAATCTCAATATTTTTTTAAATCATCACACATTTTTTTATTAAAAACAAAATTTATATTTCAAGATATATGTATGTTTTGACAACACAATAAGTATACATACATATCTCTTAAACACAAATGAGTCCATAAAATAGATTTGCATTAAAGGCAAATGACTCAAGAGGTATACATGTATATCTTAAAGTTTGGCAAAATACACATATACATGAAATGAAAACACATGATCATAAATCAAATCCAAAAAAAATGGGAATACAAGTTTAAAAATGTATGTATCATCAAACCAAGCAATACAAGCACATTTCATGGGTTCAAATAAGCATTCAAGCACAAATATAAATAGATTTATTTGTGGCCCACGATATGTACAAGTATAAATCCTAGTGTTGACAAGAACTAACATATAAACTAATATTCAAATCATGAAGCATCAAATAAATTTTGAGAAAAATAGAATCATGTGTCAATCTTAAAAACAACGATTTGAAGAATAAATAACTAGTATAGATTGTTTTTGAGAAACTAGTTAAAGATCCTTCAAATATATCAAATCTTATGTTTTTCATAAACATAACTAGACACAAAAACATTTAAGCACTCATGGTCTATAAGGCTCAAAAATGATTTTAACAAAAATGTGAGTGTTAAACGATCATGTAACTAGCATTTTTATGAAAATAGTCAATGAAGCTCGAGAAGATCATAAGTCACATTTTTTTTAACAAAAACACGAAAATTATTTTTCATCAAAACACTAATCTTCATGGTATATGTATGATTAATCCAATCCTAACAATACACATACATATCCCAAATCTAAAAGAGTCTATTAATGATGTTTGCATGAAGGCAAGAGACTCACGGGTATACATGTATATTTATTAGATTTGAATTAAGAATATATATACATGAAGTAAAGCATAAAAATAGGCAAAACACGTATAAAAGAGAATCATCAAAACTAGCCTATACATATGCATATAGTGGATACAAATGAGCATGGAATTCAATTATATATGAATCAATTGTAATTCACTATTTGTATATGTATACATGCAAGTTTGACACATTCTACATCTAAGCATGTAAATACCACATGAAGCACACAAAAATATGAACATGCTATGAATATGACAAATGAACTAGCATGTACATGAAAAGTAGGAGTTTTGATATTGTTACCAACTCCAAAGCTCCAAAAATGGTGGCCTTTCCACCAAAACTCCTTGATAGCGATGCATCCAAAGTATGTCCATCAAGTCTATTTCATCCACTACCAAGGCACCAAATCTCTCACGTCTTGAGAGATCCCTCACCTACATCAAAAACATGGGGTGGGGGTTTTGGTACCCATTTTTGCTTGGGTCCTTTGGGGTTAGACTTGTAAGGAACCCAAAATCTTTTATAATTAGCAAAATTTAGAGAATCATAACAAAACTTTGCTAAATGGCCTTTGCGGTCACAATGTGTACATACGTACACCTTAGTATGCTTATGTGTAGGTGTGTGATCATGTTGTGCAACATAAGCATGATGATGTGCATGAATGGATGGAGTTTGTTTCTTTGAAAACATAGACTCCAATCTAGTGTGGTTGAATGCACAAGAGTTCAAGGTTGAACTCAAATCATTAATTTTATTTTTCAAACCATTAATCTCACTAGTGGTGGAATGTAAAGCATGGTGAGATATAGAATCACTTTTCTTTTTCTTTTATGGAACAAAATCTTTTTCTTTTTCACAAATTTTCTTTTCAAAGATTTATTTTCTTGAAAAACATCTTCCTTTTGTTTTTCCACCAAATCAATCTTATTATTCAAAATAGTGTTCCCTTCACATAAATCATTCAATTTTACAATCAAGAAAACATTCTCATTTTTCAAATCTTTATTCTCTTTTTCTAAGCATTGCATTTTATTTTCTAATGAATCTTTTTCATTAAGCATGGCATCAAAATCCTTTTTCAAATTGTTATTTTCTTTTTCTAAACATGCAATGTTAGATTTAAATGAATCTTGTTCTATATGCATGCAAGCAATGTTCTTTTTCAAATTTTTATTTTCCTTTTTAATCATGCCATATTTTTCAAGCACAAGTTGACAAAAGGTAGTAAGCTCATCATATGACATGTTATCATCCTCCTCGGATTCGGTAGTTACCTCAAGGGGTTATCCCCTTGGACCATATAGCACACGTTGGAGGTGTTGCTTCCAATGTCCGAATCGCTCCCCGCATAGTATTGTTCATTTTCGCCAAGGGAGGTGAGGGTGTTCCACACTACAAAAGCCGAATCAATATTAGCAACTCTAGATAAATAAACATCATCTAGGGTAGACTTTAAAGCATTAAGGGCTTTTGAGTTAGCCTCGAAATTCTTACCATCTAAACAATATGCATTATTAGTAGTGGCAAGATATACATGAAAACCTAAGGCTTTGAGGTACAAAGACATCTTAACCTTCCAAATTTGGAGGTTAAGAATGTCAAAGGTGGGTGGTGACATGAAGTCCATGGTGTGTCTACAAAATATTGTGATTAGCCTAAAATGAGGATCTTTAACTCTAGGTTGTTAGACCCAAATCAGAGTACCAAGCTCTGATACCAATTGTAAGTTCACCTAGAGGGGGGTGAATAGGTGATGGCTAATCTAATGGTAACTTAATGCCAAATAATGCGGAAGCTAAAAACAATTATGACCTAATTAAAACTCTTACACTAAACACCACGTATAACACAAGAGTGTTGCCGAATTCCCCGTGAAGGGCTCTGAACAAACTCCTCTAGATTCCCCTTGAATGGGTTGAGGTGCCGCGTTGGCTCTCTTGGTTGAATACAAGTGTTAGCAACAATCCCACGCAAGTATATCAATATGCACAAATGAATATATCAAGCATATAAAGATAGACAATAATTGAATGCAAGATATAAACAAGGGAGAGAGAGAGAGAAATGGTAATCGCAAACACAAAGGTATGTTTCGAGGTTCGAGCACACTTGCTCTACATCCCCGCCTTCGACACACGAAGGATTTCCACTATGCAAGATCCCAATGGATCTCTCCTCGGTACCGCAACACCTACAAGCCCTCGGACTCCCTAGTCCTGTACACACGCAAGCCCCACAAGCTCGCCGAGGCCGCACCTCGAACCAAAGAGTTCACAACCGAACTCCAAACCACCACGAGCACACTTGCCCGTCTCCTCAAAGTACAAGAATGAAATCTTGGTTATCTAAACACTTTGATCACCAATGAAAGCTCTCACTACAACACTCCTAAGGATTGAATAATCAATGGATGCTCAAGTGTTTGTGTGAGAAAAACAAGGAAAGAATCTTTGGTGAAAACTCAAGAAAATCTCTTTTACACTCTTGATAAACTCTCCTTTTAATTGGAAGTATTGGCTCTAATTATGTGGAGAAAAACCTCTGGAATGAATGGGAAAAACTGGCTCTAAGAGTCTCCAAAATCTTGGCTCAAAACAATGACCAAACCCCCAAATTTATAGGCCAGAAAAATATAGCCGTTGGGGTCTGTCAGAGCTGCCGGTCGACCCGTGCGGTCGACCGCCAACGGTCAGAAATCTGACCGTTGGAGCCACGGTCGACCGCCTGGGTCGACCGACCCACTGGAGCTGAGAGTCTAACTCTCTGTCGGTCGACCCGTACGGTCGGCCGAACTTTCCAGAGAGCTTTGCTCTCTGAAGCGGTCGACCCGTACGGTCGGCCGTCCTCCAGTGCACAAAGGCGTGCACATCCGTGCACGTCGGTCGAACGGTCCGGTCGGTCGACTCCAGGATTAGTCGACTTATAAATGTTACTAGTCGACTTATCCGAAGCCTGAAGTAGTTTTCTGGGATTAAAAAGTTTGTCTTTTTGGCTCAATTAAATCCCATAAAATACTTAAAATTCTACAAAAATAGTTTAACCAATATACTTTGATATACAAACATGCTTGTACAAAATCAAGGCATGTTATAAAAGATTGGACTATTTTTGTAACTCGGAAATATTTGGCTCATGATAAAAACTGTATTTTCAAAACATGTTTTCTAAACTTTGTTTTTCTAAAAACATCTTCATCAAATACAAAAACAAGATATACTTATAAAGCATAGTGTGTATGGATATGATCCACTACACAATCAAGATGAAATATCTAAGTTTTTGACATTAAGCTCTAAGTAAGGTTTTGGTTGAAACATATAACTTTGAATACCAAAAACCAAAACTATGTTTTTCCAAAATGAAAGTCTTTTCTAAATCTGAAAATTATTTTATGAAAAGACAAGTAAATCAAGAGTGTGTGTGTGATATAAACTTGAGCAATCCACCAACTATTCTATCCTTTACATTTTATCTAAAACATAAAAATCTTATACCTAGACACAAGTCTTGATCTTGAAGTCTTCCCTTGAAGTCTTCTCATCTTCTTGACTTGGTCCAAGCTTGATCCAAAAGCTCCTTGGATCACACCGTGCTAGCTCCAAATCTTGACATATTATCCTTTGTTGAGCTATGCACCTACTACAAGATCTTGATAATGAATCTGTCACTAATTAAACACAAGATCATTAGTAATCATAACTTCATGAGTTGATCATCATCAAAACTAGGGTGATAGGCCTTTGGGCCAACATTTTTAATTGGTATCATAATAGTTTTCAAATGATCTATTTTCAAATAATATTTGATTTTTTTAAAGTTCGTATTTCTGTTAAAAAGAGGGAGAAGTATTTAGAGTTATTTGTTAGTTATTTGTTTGAGATTAATTTTCATGCAATTACCTATTATCCACTCATTCTCATGTTATATGCAATGTTTAATTATTGGTATCTTATTTTTTATTGCATGCTTAATTTGGTGGTTGGAGGCATGGAAGGAGGTTGGCCCGTTTATGCATAATGTTCTATATTGCAAAAATAATACCTATATGCATATAACTTGCTTTTAATATTATATCTCTTAGTCATGTAAGATTGAACTTGATAGATAAGCATAATTTCAGAAGAGCTTTTTAAGCTCTCCTAAAATTATGAGATTTTCTCCTTTCAAACAGTTTTGTCTTATCCCAAAATGAGTATATTTCACTTTATTAAGACTTTATTAGTGTTTTATTGACTGATTTAGCTCTCTAATATTTCTTACTTACTGCCTCTATATATGTGTAACCCTCCAATCCAGCGGGTACAGAGACGTTACTGTGACGTATATATGAAGGGCAGAAATACCCGCACATAAATGCGCTAAGCATCATTACAGGTAAGAATCAGAGTATGAAAGTACAGTGGTAATATACATTCCAACAATAATAGCTGTTTTCCATTGAAAATTGATCGGGGAAACTTATAAAAAAATTGAGGAGCGAAATTACAAGTAATTAAAAGGAAATTACAGGTAGATCTCCTCTGAGATTTCTGAGAAGGTCCGGTAGGAATCTGATTAGCGAACGATCACTTTATCCCTTTGACGATGCAATCGATCTGATGATCACGCTGCCTCCTAATAGGATTTCCTTCTCGCTTGGTTCTGGAAATCGGAACAAGAGAACCCTTTTGCTAAGAATCTCTTCTTAATTTTTTTAGCCAATCTTCTTTCTCTAGCCCGCTAGCTCTCAGCAAGGGACTATTTATAGCTAAAATGGGGTGTAACCGCCCTTGAATTCAGCAAGGTCGAATCATTCTTTAGCTTCACACGAGGCTACAAATGACCTTGCGGCGGAGCTTCTTGCAAGCTTTCGCGAAGCTAGAGAGTTCGTGTGAACTCCTCTTTGCCATTATGGCTTAATTGTCTCCACTTAATGTGGGACGAAGTGGGCGGGTGTAACGGCCCACTTAAGGTGACATTAATCCCAATAAACTAATGGTGTTCACCCACTAACCCCACGTGAGATTTTGAAACGGTCAATTTGATGACCCGGTAAAACTCGTTGCGGAACTAAATCATGCGAAGCTAAAACTTAGCTCATAACATAGCTTCAGACGAAGTTATGTTTGTAGCCTCAAGTGAAGCTAAGAATTAGCTCATAGCTTCAGATGAAGTTATGTTTGTATCCTCATGCGAAGCTAAGACTTAGCTCATAGCTTCAGGCGAAATTATCTTCAAAGCCTCGTGCAAAGCTAGATAGTCCATGGCGGAGCTGGACCATCTCCCCATTCCAGTGAAGCTAGGGATATAGCTTTTAGCGTGAAACTCTTGGATCGGCCTCTGGCGGGGCTAAATGGAAGCTTCGTGCGAAGCTTATGGCTTCGGCCTTTTAGCGATCCTCGATTAGACCTGACTTCATAGACTTGCTTTGGCTTCTCTTCAAAGGCAACTTTGGCCTATTGTCTGATTTACTATATCAATAGAGTCTAAGTTGCTACCTTGTCTCTGGTCCTCAACTTGTCTGTGACTTATCTTTTGTAAATATTGATAAGTTAGACATCCTTCAGATCGGTTGAAGAGAAATCTGAGAGTTTTGTCCTTTTAGAGTGCCAACAAGACCCCCTTCAAAGTTTTCATGAATGTGGAATGGATTGGTGCACACTCTGAAACACTTTGAATTTGAAACTGGATACCTGTATTGCTGAACTTAAATATTGTACACATTGTGTACACAAACACTTCGCATAACTAAGGATAAGTTCTTGGTGAAATTAGGGAATGAGCTCTTCGACGGGGCTTTTAGCGGAGCTGAGCTCTTTGACGGGGCTACAACATGATCAGCTTTCAACGAAGTTAACATCAGCTTTTAGTGAAGGTAAGCTCTCATCGGAATTAACATCAGCTTTCAGCGAAGTTAATCAAATATCGCGTGAAGTGAACAATGAGCTCACATCGGAGCTACAGGAGAAGCTCAAAGCGGAGGTAAGCTCTAGCGGAGCTAACCAAACTTCATGCGAGGTCAATGACGAGCTTACAGCGGGGCTATAACATGAAGTTTAAGTTCGTATAACTTCGTTGTCTAGCGCCATCGTTTCAAATTTGAAAATAGCGCTTGCACTCCTTTTTAGGTAGTGAATTTAGAGGCGCGTGCAATGCCTGAGATGCGAAGTTATAAGCCCTGCATGCGCCTATAAAAGCCACACTTGGATGTTTAGAGAAGTTTATCATCTCTTAGAATTCTCGAGTCTTTTCAGAGAATTTTCTCTTCTCCTTCTTCGTTCCATTCAAATCTTTCTAAACTTTTCATCAAGTTCTAATGGTTCCCAAGCAACGCGCAGGGAAAGAGGTGGCGACCTCTGCCACGGCGCCGCTATCTCCGCCATCGGTGATTGAACATCCCATCGCGGGAAGGGAAAATTTTCCCTTTCAGAGATTTTCATCTCTTTTTGAAGCCGTATTTTGGCTATTTCATGGTGAATCCCCGTGATTCACCATAATCTTAGTGATCTCAGGGAGTTTTTTTTAATTTCAGGGGATTTAATTCCCCTTTAATTTCACGAATAGAAACTGAACAGTTTCTTTCTTTCATGCTTCGCTGCGAAGCAAGCCGTTTGGGCTTCACGTTCTGTCAAGTGACAGGATACGAAGCTAGCTTTAGAAGTGTAGCTGGGAAGACTTTAAAGTCCTTTGAATAATTTTAGGCACAAGTGCCTTTCCAGCGAAGCTAGCCCTTTGAGCTTTTTGCATTCTGTCAAGTGACAGAATGTGAAGCTAAGCTTTTGAGTGAAGCTAACACTTCATAACTTGCTGCACTTCTGTCTTGTGCAGAGTGTAAAGTTAAGTTTCAGAGCAAAGCTAACGCCTGACTAGCTTCACATGGAAAGCGAGGCTATGCCTTTGGCGATTTATTTTCTTCTGTGCTCTGCCATTTTGCAGAGTGTGAAGTTAATCTTCAGTGCGAAGCTACTGTTAGGTTAGGTTAGCTTCGCTTTGGAGGTGAAGCTATGCCTTAGCATTTTTTGCTTTCTCCTTTCCTTTTTAACTTTCTTATATATTTTTTTCTTTTTTTGTTTTGCAGTGCACTATACTCCTGGACCCTTGAACAGCCTCTTCAGGTTGGCCAGGGGACTGGATGGAAACATCAGTCTATAATTCAGGGACAAGCTTCGTTGTTTAATGAACGGAGCACTCCTGACCGCGATGCCCTGATCCACACGGAGATCAGCACACAATGAGGAGTATCTTGACCACTGCTCCCTCTAAAGGACTGTGACCGGAAGATTTATCGGAAGCCTAACTTTATGTTTGGAGACGCAGCGACATAGATCATCGACTGCTAGCTGGGGAAGGGCAGTGGGTCTTTAATTTGAATGGCGAAAAGTACTACCTCCCTCCAGCAAGCGTCATTTCCCACTGTCCTTCTTCCAATGTGTAACGAGGCCTCGGAAGATGAAATAGCAAGTGACCCGGACCACCGACTCAGTCCACGGGTATTTTAACAGCTGCTTCTCTTGGCTGTATAAAGGCAGGTCCCCCTCAATGCATACTGGGTCTTCACCCCGAGAATGTACTACAAGACATCCCGGTGGGGGAAATCCAGCTATGGCTCAGACCTTTGGAAATCAGTTCTTCAGAGTCAACGACAACTACCCGGCAACTGACTTTAGGACCCCATATTGGATTCATCCTCCAAGGCCTGGTAGAGAGACTTGACTTTGTATGTCTTGGCCCATTTTAAGGAGGATTTGGAGAGGCAGGGACTCGGCGAGGCTGTTAGAACTACCTGTTATGGCATCCAGATGAGAGTAGCAAATTTCTACGCCATCTTCGAATTGTACTGCCCAGCTATAGGGATTTTCTTCACCCCTATAAGCGAATTGGGCATGACTTTGCATGAGATGTGGGAAATCTCTGCTTTGCCAATGGGATCTCTCCCTTATGAAGAATACTTTTCATGTGAGGCAGAATTGGCACTTTTGGAGAAGCAGGATCCCGCCCTGTTCGAGACCTACCGAGAACTGATGTGTCACTTCTACATTTGCTCGAACATGCATGGCAATCACAAGGGAGCCTCGAGCAGTTTGAAGAGTTGGGGGGATTATCTGTTCCCCAACCTAGAGATACCCCTGAAGAGGCTCAATGCAGGGTTATAGACGAGGATATCTTTCGAAGGATGAAGGAGCATGCCCAAGGAGACATTGTTCTGAAGGAAGACGATGGCATCTATGAAAAGGGTGACATTCTCAGGAGCTTTCATCATCAAGCCCACCAACCAATGTCCCAAAAAGCGCTTTTGGCTAGGCTTTTATCAGTCTGGCTGAAGAGATGTGTGGTGCCATCTCCCTCTAGCGATGTTGTCCTCCCCACTATCCTATTGTCAGTCATTCGTTTGGAACGTGGTCATTCTTTAGGACTTCTTCCAACAATGATGTGTTGTATTCAACGGGATCTTCGTGCATTGACGGAGGCTTTCTGTTGACCACCGACAATGAAGAGGGGGAAACAGATGATCTTACCCCGCGGGACCGAACCCCAAAATCAGATTGTCATATACTTACTTGATGGCATGGTTCGCTCTTCACAGTCCGGTTATTATTCAAGCGGGGGAAAAGAACCTCCAGAGGGTGTTCGAGTGGCGCACCTTCGCTGGTTTGAAGGATCTTCATGGTCACGGATCTACGTGGTCGTGGTCCGCAAATTGTTATGCCGGTACGACGTAATAGTCTCTTCGGTGTTTCCCCTATATCCATGATGCGGGATATGGCGAGGAGTTCAAGGATATCAGGGACGGTAAGACATCATTGAGCTGGGGAGTCTTCGAATGGCTGGTTAGCATCCAGCCTTCTCACTTGGAATACAGGAGCGGAGATACCTGCTATTTAGAGTCGTACGTTCCCAGGCGGTTTGCTCATCAGTTCGGATATGACCAACTCTATGCTGGCAATCCGAACACTAACCTAGCCTTCATAGGGAGCCTAATTGACGGTACTCGCGCTTGGCGGTACTTCATTGCCGATTGTACTGAGGCACGGCTGTGTATGTCGTTGAGGACCCCAAAACTATTGATGACTTTGGGGTTCTGCCAATGGTACAAAATTTCAAGCTCCGTGCCAACTGGATTCTCTATCAACTCCTTTGCTTGAAGTGGATCGCCCAGCGGCTGAAGCAGAAAGTCACTGCGAAGAGAGAGGGCAAAGAGTCCGGGTGTCAGGTTTTCTGGAGTTTATTGCCACCGCCGACAGTGAAGCTTCAGATGCCGAAAGCCCTCGCTTTGAAGATGATGCCAGTGCTGAGGTACCAACGGATGCTCCAGGCAGGGTAGGCACGACCCCTATGGAGGAGGTGGAGATCGAGGAGGAAGAAGAGGAAGATCCCGATGTCCACTTCAAGTGGAAGCGAAAGGGTGAACCTCGTAGAAAGAGGGTGGTGAAGAAGCCACATCGCCACACTCCTACTATTATTGTAGAGAGTGAATCAGCTACAGTTGCCCCTCCTCCTACCCCATTAGTTATAAACTATCGGTACAGAAACAGACAACTGACAAAGCTTTTCTTGGCTTGGGTAAGACCAGTTTCATTTTTACAACACATATATATATACACATATGTGTATATATATCCCTTTTTTTAATTTCCTCTTCTCTCATGCAGCTAACTTGTTTAACTTGTGATTCAAGAACCGAAGCCACGAGAGAATAGGGGGATTATTACGATCCCTTGTTCACCTACCGGGAGGGCGACGAGGCCAACTACTTCGTCATTTCTGAGGATTCTGAGGTTGGCGCGGCTGATGTCGGTCCTTCTGTGTTAGTGCTTCAAAAGAGAGGCCCAATGGCTTCAAGCTTCAGAGGATGGGTTACAGAGCCCTCGGCGAGCAAAGGCGAGCCGGCTATTCCGATTATGGAAGCCGTCAGGATAGATGAAATCCTTCCTGAGGTCACTTCTGGAGCTTCTCCCGCTACTACTAAGGTTTCTTCTATGGAGCCTGCTGGAGTTAGCGTTGCCATTGAGGGAGTCCCGGGGGACACAGTTGCTGAGGCGGTTGAGGTGGTATCTCTTATGATCTCATCCACCCTTGGTAATATCTTAACCATTTGTAAGCAATCTTTTCTTGACATTATTATACCTTATTTTAATAAAGTACTTTTGCAGGTGTTCCGCCTTTGGGTGCATCAACTTCGGGGGAACCAGTGAGTCTTCTCAGGGAATTCAGGGAAGAGACAAGTACTTCAGCTGCTGTGAATGTTGCAGAGTTGGACGTCTTGTATCGTAACTGCCTTCTTACCAGCCTGAGCCTGCAGGTGACTCTAAGGTGGCCGAGGAGATGATGCTGCAGAACCAATCACACTCCCTGCTGAGCTGGTTGGTGAGATGACGGTGGTTTCTCTTACGCTGCCAGTCTTGGAAACAACTGGGCTAAGGGTAATCACCAGCCCTACATCTCCGACGCTGGTCATCGAGCCAGTTCTTCCTGAAATAGTTACCACCCCTACCTCTATCGTGACTGGTTTACTAGTTTCAATGAAGACTCCTCCCAGATCACCGGTGATTCCTCATCTTTCTCCAGCCAGTGCTTCTGTCATTTCCTCCACCATTATGACACTGAAATCAGTGGAAGTTTTGTCTTATGGGACTATTCGCTCACCAGGAGTAATTGAAGCTGAGAAAGAATTTGTGGCTGAAATGGTTGACAGCTTCTACAAGAGTCTAAAGCAATCTATTGCTTTGATCTTGAAGGGCTCAACCACCTCATTTTTAGCTCTAAAGGTGGTCCTCTCTCGAAACATTGAGAGCATTCGAACTTCAGAGGGGATGACCAAGCTGGCGCATTAGAACTCCTGGTAGAGAAGTTTGAGAAGGATGTGGGGTGAGTGGCGCCACCTCAGCAGTTCAGACTTAAAATTTTCAGTTGACGAAGAGCTTGAGTGCCTTGTTGTTCAAATGCGAGAGGCTCACTTTGCAGCCCAGGAAGCAGCCAAGGCGGTATCTTCAGGTTTGAAATCCTTGAAAACAAGGAAAGTAGAAATCAGAGATGCCATTGACGCTTCCAATAGCGCTCTTCTTGATGCTGAGGATAAGATTAAGAAGGCCAAAGAGATGATCAAGAGGGCCAATCTTCTCCTATCCAAGGCTGAAACGGTGCGTCTTGAAGAGATCGCTCGGCTAGAGTAGCTCAAAGCCCAAAATGATGAGTCTTGCAGCAGGAAGATAGCACAAGGGCAACTTTGGCGAAATTGAGTGTAGCACCCCGTTCTCGAGATACGTACCCAGATACATGTCCTGACTTTTTCGACGTATTATTGTAATTTTCATTCAGTATTAGTTTTTAAGTTGTGATTTCTCATGTTTTTGATATCGGATTTGGATTCTTAGTCTTAGAGTCAGCCCTGACCGGACCGGGAACCCGATATCGGCATACTGCCCGATTTGACTTTTCTGGTAGTCCAATTTGACCGATTTTAGTTTCAAACACTATTTTCTAATATTATAGATTTTTTATGATTTTATGGAATTTTTCAGAATTTTTCTGCAAAATCTCCAAAACCGATGTCGGTCGGCATCGCTGACCGGTTCCCGGATTTTAGTTTTCAGATGGGATTGAATTTCAAAAATGGCTTTCATGTTACTTCTTAGAATTTTATTTTCTATCTAAATACATTTTTGATATTTTTCTAAATTTATCAAAATTTCACCGATTCTAGTGTTGGCCGTATATTAGAAGATTTCAAGATTTTTAATTTAAAAATTACATTGAATTTTTAAAATCTGATTTCACTAAGCATCTTAAAATAATATTTTCTATTTTTGAGAATTTTCAGAACGTTTCTGAAACAGTCAAATTTTCACCCTATTTAAATAATAATATTTTTATCGACAATTTCTTTTCTTACTTTTTCCTTCCCTACTCCCCTACTTTATACTCCCAGATATTTTAATAATTAAATATTTAATAATAATTTTTTACTATTTTTTTATTTTTCCTTTTTTTTCCTTTTCTTATATTTCTTTCCTTTTCTTTCTTTCTTTTCTTCCCTTTGATTTTCCCCCTGCTTTGCTCCCTGCCACAGCCGCTCGCCTCCTGCTCCCTGCACAGCCGCCTGCGTAGCCCATGGCTGCTGCTGTAGCCTCTTTCCCCCCTTTTCATCATTTCATTTCCTTCTCCATTCTATTTAACCTTCATCTCCTTTTTCCTTTTCATTTCATAATTCAAAAATCACTTCTCCTTCAACAAAACAAACCCAACTCATTCCCTCTCCATGGCCGCCGCCTATACCATCACCACCATCGTCGTCGGTCGCCCTAGGCCGGCCATCCACTCTCCTACACCCCTCTCCACTCCACTACCTCCATCAACCTCCACCAACTCCCCACCATCTCCAATTTCATCCAAACTCATCACCACCACCTCCCTTCCTCCTCCAAAATTCATCACCACCTCCATCAAATTCACCACTCCCACCACCCCATTATCACCTCCTCCTCCTCCTATAACTCCCACCACCTCCAACAATCACCACAACCACCACCACCACCTCCACCAACAACCACCAACCAAACCAACCACTCCCCTCCTCCCCTCCCCGGGGCAGCCGCGCCGCCCCCGCCGGCGGTGGCCGGCCGACGGTGGCCGAGCGCCCCCTCCTCCATTCGTTTCTTTCTTTCTTTCTCCTTCTTCTTTCTTTATTTCTTTCTTTCATTTCTTTCCCTTTTATCCCTAAATAAACCCATTTTCTAGATTCCTAAAATGCCCATCCCCTCTTTCCCAAATTACTTCCCCATATTTACAACCATACCCCTCCCTTTTAATTCTAATTCCTTTCTAAAAATACATATTATCTCTCTCTCTCTCTCCTTCCTACAACTTTCTCTCTCCTCTCTCATTTCCTCCCTAATAATTATATAAATATTTATATTTATTTATTTTAATATATATTTATGGGTAGTGGCTTGCTCTCACGGGTTCGCGGATTTCTCGGACTTTTCTCGGTATTTTCATTCCGGTGTTAGGCGGGTACATTTCTTTGACATTTCTTTATTACCATCGTTTCATATTTAATAATTATATCTTGCTTTTATATATGATGTCTCTTTTGCAAGTTGGTATATGTTATATAAGTGATTTCTAAAATTATCATGTTTTATAAATAGCTGGCGGCCGTTATTATACCTTGCCGAACCGGTATTATACCGGGTATGCCTAAATCTGCTCCCGCTTCACTCGGCTTCGCATGACTAATATATAGATAAATTTATTATTGTTAGAAATAATGTTGTGAAGAGTTTGGTATGTTTATGCCGTTCTCCTGTACCATGTTACGTGACCGGTTGATACCTAGTATTTGATGTTGCGACTCTCACCGATATATTAGTTACCTGACCCTAATATGTATACACCGGTACTTGCCATGCTATACTTATTACTTGATATCTGATACCAGTACTTGCCATGCTATGCTTATTACTTGATATCTGATCGTACTTGCCATGCTATACTTATACTTGATATCTGATACCGGTACTTGCCATGCTCTACTTATTATTTGATATCTGATACCGGTACTTGCCATGCTATACTTATTACTTGATAGCTGACACCGGTACTTGCCATGCTATACTTATCGCGATACCTGACACCTGATATTGTGGCACCTGTATTATATTGCATATTCATGACTATTACTTTACAGGGACTTAGCATGATTAGTATACTGTTACCAGATATTTGGTACTCCTGAACTCCTGTACTCTTGAACTCATGTATTCCTGAACCCCTAAAAAAAGGTGACTCCTGATATTATACTCCTGATATACTCTTATTAATTCCCGTAGTTGGATAATCATGGTTATACTGTATACACTTGTGGATATATCTTTGGGCAATTCATATATGTATAATAAAGTACTCAACTTACACTGGGGTGGGGGAAACTGATGGAAACCGATATGATGTCCTATGTATAATAGTGATATTTCTGTCGTGTGGGGTGTGTAATGATAAGTCCCCGAAAGTAGTAGCCTAAATCTGAAGTGTCGTGTGGGGTACGTAATGATAAGTCCTCAGAAGCAGTAGCCTATACTCCTGAGCTAGTCCCGGGCAGAGACGGGACCCACCATAAATATGAGCCATCAGATTTATCAGTTTCTAAATAATAACTTATCTATCCATAAGTGGATGTATGTGTGCCGGTAGCACATACAAAAGCATATGGATCGGATGAATAACATAAAACAACCAAACAGTAATAAGGTTAGGAACGTGTGATATTTGGTCTCTCCTTTGTTCGGGTCCTAGTACTCACATATCAGACCCAGGTAAGTTCTACAGAGTGCGAACTCTAGTATGGACTATCGGTGATGTGAGGCGCTGGTAGGGAGGTGATTAAAATATCAAACGGTATGATTATTATTATTGGATAAATTAAATGCACACCTTTATATTCAGTTATAATGTTATTCCTGAGTTGACACCTTGCTTTATGACATATGATGATTACTCCAGATACACTATAGTTCTGTTATTCTTAGGGCAACTCAAGTTGTATAAACTCAGACGATGGCGACATGAGATATGTGGTATATAGATGAGGGTTTCCTTATTTGGATGATCCCCTTGACGTATCAATCCTGTGAATCCATAATCTGAGCTTGTACAATTAGTTTTGTCCATTCTTATATTTATCGCAGGTTTAACTTATTTACTGCTGTTATATATACCTATGCTCTTCATACTGCCTTCTATTCATGTTTTTAGTTTCAGATTCATTGATATACATAATTTACTGTCGTTCCTTTAATTTCCCTTATATTACTTGTCATTTCTTGTACATGCATACTTGGACCACATCACTTGATCATGTAACATGTACCTGTTATGCACGCCATTTGGCTTATTATATAGTACTCGCAGGGTTGCGTCTGGCAATCCTAGATTTTCATGTCCAATCCTAGAGACCGGACCTTGGTGGCCTACTGTAGCTGATCAGAGTACGCAGCGGATTCTTCCGTGATGGTTGGAGCGCAGCAGAAGCTTGGATTATCACCGCAGCTCTTTCTCCCAGTTCCTCTCCTGTTTGGTTCTCGAGACCCCTCTTGCTGCTCGTGAGCACCTCTTAGCTTTGTATATCTCTTCATATGATGTACTTTTGTATTTCTGGTGATGTAATATTCCTATAAATATTGTATCACTCTCTGTGATAACCATGTTGTTATTTCTGTTAGAATGTATATTACCACTGTGTTTTCGCAATCTAATTCTTGCCTATACTGATGCTTAGCGTATATACGTGAGGGTATCTTTGACCTACTATATACGTTGCAGTGACGTCTCCGTACCCGACGGATCGGGCCGTCATATTGAGGCTCGTTTGTCCCGGACAACGAACTTTAATGAAGCTGAGTTGAGATCGTAGGCATTTATCAGATCTGCTAAAGAGAGGAAGAGAACAAGGGCACCCTCGAAGAACGGATCAAGTCCTATGAAGCACCATCGTACCTTGTAATCCATGTATCCCTTTTTCTTTTTTTTAAATCAATAAAAAAATAATTTTATTTGACTCTACTGTTGTATTCCTGCTTGTTTTATCTCGGAGTTTACAATAATTTCAAGTTATATTATAACTCTCGAAAGGAGATAACGGTATAGTCTTCCAACTTATACCATAAGAATATTAACAATAATCTATTCAGAGGTCGACAACATAATAGAATTAGTTATTTGATAAATTATCACCAATAAATTTGAGAAATGATTCGATTCAAATCTTATTGGGATAAAAATTGGGACAAAGTGAATTTGATGATCTTACTGTTCAAAGATAAATATTACATAACAGATTAAAGACCATCGGATTTATGATTGGTTAGATGAATTAGACACCACATCCACGTGATAGTTTCCACTGAACTAGAAAGCTGAAGTCTAGAATTTGTCAGTTAAAGATGACAAATTAGATATGATTGGCTGAAATTTTACCATTCAGAGGTAATGATCTGGACATGATGACAAAATGGAGGTTAACCCGACTTTAGAGACCGTCTATTCAGAGGTGATAAACTGAACATGATAGACTAAGACATACTAAATTTCAAATTCGCTGCCAGAGATAGTAGAATTAATTTGGCAGCTAGTCATAAGGGACTACAAAGATAGATTGAATCTGGGCTCCTATTGGTTCAGAAGTGGTTGAATGAAACATGACAAACTAAGAGATCTCAGGCTTGCAATCTACTGTTTAGTGGTTTATTGTTAACATGACAGTAAGAAACTCCCGGCCTTGATAGAGGAAAGGAGAACAAAGTCATGGACTGATCTGTTCAGAGGTGGTTGACTGGACATGACAGTTAGAGTACTATAAAGGGGAAAGATCTACACATCTATCAGTTC
>JAVJIF010014232.1:0-134618 GCA_038442645.1 Agave tequilana
GATATGTGCTGTTTCGCCAAGGGACTTCCTGCACTATTGAACCGTATATGCCAAGTCGTTTTGCCCGACAGTTTGGCTATGCTCAGCTTTATGTCGGCAATCCGAATACACAACTTGCCTTCAAGGGGAATTTGGTGCGAAGGTGCTCGAGCCTGGTATTATAGCGTGGCTGGAGGACAGAGGCAACTTTCCGTTTGCCCGTCGAGGAGCCGAAGAACCTTACCAGCTTCACTTTCTGCACCTGGTATTCTCGGGTAAACCAGTCACCGGATTTTGCCCCGGGTATACGGGTATTGAGGGCATTAATGCCTATCTCAAAACACAGTCGGAGTCTGGCAAATGCTCGCACATGATCACCCAGTATTAAAGGTCCAGAAAGAGCTGGAGAGAGCATCTCAGAGAGAAGCTGAGGGAGGCTCAAGAGAGGAGCTCCGAGTAACCCGGAGTAAACCAAGCTAGGGCCACAGGAGGGGCCTCCTACCGCCAAGGCTCAAGAATTGGTGAGTAAGCGTCGTCGGGGTCCCGCCTCAACTGCTGGTCCTGTTTCGAAGAGGGCTTGGAGGGATTTAGCAACAGAAGTCTCTCCCTCAGAAGGCATTCTGCTGGAGTTGAGGACTGTCCTGAAGACCTCTTTATCATGGTTGAGGAACGCCAGAGGATAAAAATCTCCCCGGTTTAATCCGTGCTCCTAGGTCGCACAGAGGGACCTGTAGATTGCGGGAGAGGGGAATTGGTGACAAACCCACTATAGCTGACGAGGAAGTACAGCTCGTGGGAGGGATGTCCAAATTCCAAGGTTCTCAGCTCGGTCTGAGCCTTCTTCTGCTCGTGAAGGGAGAGACAAGGCACAGCGGTCAGGGCCTCCTAGTGTCTTCATCTCCAGCGCTCGGATAATCGACTCTAGTCCTACCACTGGGTGATTGGTGGCAAGGCTCCGGTCACCGAGACCTTTGCGTTGAACTGTCGTCTTCCGCGTCTGATACGGAAAGCGACTTTGAAGATAAGTCGACTACGGCCATGAACCCGCTTTTCCTGACCCGAGTAAGTTCTCACGCATCTCGGAGGGAAAAAAAATATACGGGGGCGAATCATCGACTGCGTTAGCCGGCTATAATCCCTGCTGAATGTACAACTTCCTCGCATGTCGAGGCGATGGAAACAGTGTTGACCCAGCCCAAGGGGATTGAGGCTTCGGTTGCCGAGACAACCTCAGTGGGGCAGCTGTTGAAGTTGGGGAGCCTTCCCCTTTGCCAGGAGGGGAAACAACCATTGAGGCTGAGGAGGCTCTCACTCCGCCGGTGGAGAAGGCTACTGCTGAAGCTGGGGAGACTCCCATTCTACAGGACTCGACGCCTCTGGACCTCGAACCTAGTAAGGCAGCTCTGACTGAGGGGGCTCAGGTGGGGAGTCTGACGATCGGCACCCTTCCAGAAGGCCACACAGCTCAATCTCGGTGGAAGTTTCTGAAGAGGTTGTACTTACAACTCCTTCCTTGGTCGTGGAGGCTCCTGCAGAGGCGCGCTCCAGGAAGCGCCAGTGGGTAGTCTTGCTCTTGCCACATCGACGGCCGGCACGGCTCTTGTGCGAGAAGACCCGCCCTATATCCTTATCCCGTGACAGAAAAAGGGTCGGGAAGTTTCTTAGGTGGTGAAGACATGGGGGAGCTGGCACGTCAGATGGTGCAACAATTCGTCACCTCGATGGGATCATGTATTGATCTCATCTTCCGTGGACACAGCACCTTCCAGTTCGCCCAGAGGCTTTTGAAAATATGCCGTGAGCGTCGAATTGGCGGGAGGCCCTTCACTTGCCAGAGCACTGCAGGTGGTAGAGCAACTTGGAGATAACCTGCGGGAGCTGGAATCTTTGGAAGATGCTGGTTCTTCCGGTGAGGCCCAGGCCATCCTGACCAGGCTCCTAGCTGCTCAGGAACGGGAGCGACAGGAGGCGGAGGCACAAATCGTGCCGAGATCCGCGACCTTGAATATTCCAAGGCTAAATTTCAGAAATTAGCCGGAGATTCGAGGGAATCTGAGCTTATTGTGCAGAGCACGGAGCAAGTTATCCCAGAACTCGGGACATCATCGCCAAGGGGAAGCTGTTCTTGCGCTAAATGAGGAGAAACTTGTCTCCCTCAAAAAGGAGCTTGAGGAGCAACGGGCTGCTACGGCGCGAGCTGAAGAGAGTCTGTCTCTGCAATCTTCCAGGGTGGACTCTCTGCGGATGCAACTGTCTGCCAGAAGTTTCTTATCTGAGGGCGGAGCTGCGGGCCGGGCTATCATGGAGGCCGAGAGGACGCGCCAGCATGAGATTCACCGCCTTAGGGAACAAATCCGTTCCTTGGTGAACCAGGACATTTAGCCTCTTTTCTTCTTCTTCTTTTTTTTTTTTTTTTTTTTTGTAAAGAAAAGGACACTATATTAAGAGTGTGTTGTATCCACTTCTATCATTTCTTGATATAATAGAAGTTTTCTTAGAGCTTTTGTCCCAATTCTTTGTCCTGTTGTGAATGAGTCCAACTCTGATCACTAGTCGTGATTACTGAACTTAGGTAGGACTAAGTTCTTTTAATGAGACGCGGTCTGGGCGAGACGCGGCATTAATCCCACAGGTGAGACGCGGTCATCAGTCTACCGGAACTTAGATTTCATTAGTCCTTTAAATGAGACGCAGCGTCAATCATAAAGTGAGACGCGGCATCATTTCATAAGAACTTAGATTCTACTAAGTCCTTTTGATGAGACGCGGCGTCAATCACAAATCGGAACGCGGTCTTCTTGATGAGATGCGGCGTTAATCAAAGATGAGACGCGGCATTGATCCGTAAAGTAAGACGCGGCTGTCAGTCCCTGAGACGCAGCGTCAATCACAAGGTGAGACGCAGCTCTGAATAACGCAAATCTGCCTTGCGCGGACTCGGGCAGATGCAAGAGATGCAGCCTTGTCTGCTGAAGGGACGCGGCTTTCCCACCTGCGTCTAATGTGGTCTGACTAAGATTTTAGGAGATCTTTGCTCGTCAGGTCTTCACTGTCGATTGGGATTCCGAGTCATCCGTTGATTCCAAGGCAGTTATCCACGCGTCAACTCCTTATTGGACTGAGGAGTTACTGCCCTTGGACGCAAAACCGATGCGGGCGGTTGAAAACGGCGCTTGCGACGGTTCCCAAAGCGGCGTTCCACGCGTCAATCCTTCACTGGGCTTTGACAATCGTGCGTGACGGTTCCAATTAACGCCTCATTAATGGCAGTTATTAGGGCCTGCCTATAAATAGGGTGCGCTCCCCTTCTATAATCCAAGCTTGGATTATTTCTCTTTGGTGGATTGCTCTGAGAAGTCCCACCTTCTTCAGAAAAGAGTTTCTTGATAGGGACTCCGTCTGCATGGACGAAGGTAATTCCGAGGATGAAGATGACCCAGAGCTCTCACGCTTCGGTTTGGTCTCTTCAAGAAGAACCCCCTCTCGGATCATCTTGGACGCCTGCGTTTGGTGCAGAGAGGCCAACTCTGGCCAGAGGTCTCTGCTGGTATGTCCCCCGATGATGTGTATAGCCTGAACTTCGGCATGATGATCTGAATGAAGTCCCGGTGCATTCCTCCTCTGGAATTTGTGCCAGTGACTTGACTTCTCTGAATGCAGGCGCTTGACGCTGGCTTTGCCCATTGCGTTTTACTGCCTTGGCGCGTTTCAGACCTGAATCTTGCAACTCCTGTTTCCCCAACAGAGAGATGGCAATTTTTTGGCGTTCTGAAATTCTTTGCGTCTGGTGCATTAGGCGCGGGTACAAACTGAGGCCGCGTTTGAATCCTATGCGTGGCGCAGTTTGACTTGCGTCTGTTTGACTGTGCGGGTCATTCCCGCGTCTGAAGTCTTGAATGGCTGCCGCGTTCTGTTACTCAGTTTCCTTTATAGAAAATGTACTGAGTTCCAGATTTTCTGACTCTCTTGCTTATTCTTTGCAGGTAGGCTTGCTTGTCCTTTTTCAGGTTTGCTGGGCCCCAGAAAGAATATACCGGCTGGCGAACTTGCTCCACGTTCGTTTGTGAGAGATTAAATTATGGTCCTCGTCGTTTGTGAGAGATTAAATTATATCTCTGACGAGGACCCAACCCTCGCCAAGGTCTCTTCAGATCTGGTGCAAGAGATGGATAGGCCGAGTATCGGCGAGGGTGGTCCGGCGGTTACTGGTGCGGAAAAGATCCTCTTCCTCTCCCAACTCCAGAAGTGACATCGAGGACATTCCGTTGGATGGCCTGCTGGGGAAAGGGATGGTGATGAATGCAGGGGACTCTCTGCTGCCGCTGGACCGAGTGGAGGGTGGCATCCTTTGTGATGACTCCGAAACTTCCTCTCTCACCCAAGAGAGTGAGACTCCCGTTTGTTGGATGGTCTACTAGGGAAAGAGACGCGCCTGAACGAGGGGTTGCAGGACTTCTGTTGCCACCGGACCTCAAGAACACCATTGCTCTTGGCTTAGTCAGCTAGGGCGCTTTCGAAAGTTGGCGTCGTCGCCATGACGCAATCGGTTCCAGTTGTGCACCTGGGATCAGATGCGGTTTTCAAGGAGTGAGTACGGCCTCTGAGAGAGAGAGGACTTCTTTGTACTCCTTAATTGTAACACTCAATCTTATTGTATAAGAGAGCGTTTTGTATCACTTTCATATGCTTGAATATCAATAAAAGTGACACTTTTCTTTTTGCCTCTTTCTGTTGTCTTGCATGTTTTGTTTAGAAGCAAAAGAATGATTTTGGTGGACCCGCCACTTATATAAAAGAAAATGACAGGTGGAGTGCGTACCCCAGAGAAGGTGAACTTTTATCAAGGATTTGGATTAACTTGATTTAAGATCAGCTGGGGATTTTGATGGAAGCATTGTTTATTGGTGTAATGTTAACCAGTCTTTAAGCTCTGGATCGGTCGACACTTCAAGTGTTTCCTTGTCGTGATGGTCTACCGTTTGACCCTGGACAGTCTCCGAGGGGACTTTTTGGGCAGTATAGGTCGTGGCTATAGACGAATACCTTCTCCATTGCTCCAGCTGGAAGAGCTAAGGAGGCAGCAAGGGATGCAAGTGCATCTGCATGCGCATTTTGCTTGCGCGGTACATGATCGATGTAGAAGTTTGAAAACCTTTCGGCCATGGATTGTCGCGTTGTAGTAGGGTACTAGATCTTCATGCCTGACCTCATACTCTCCGCGAACTTGGCTGACGATGAGTTTGGAGTCACCGTACGCCTCGAGATTTTTAACGCCAATCTCATCGGCGAATTGCATCCCAATCAAAAGAGCGTTGTATTCCGCCACATTGTTGGAACAGGCTCGTTAACGAGATAGCTCGGGGAATCACGTAATTTGTGGGGAGACGAGTACTACTCCTACCCCCGCAACTGTATGTCCCTTAGAGCTTGTTCTTGATGCACCATCGAGAAAAGTTGCCATACTTGTCCTTCGAACAATGTCTGGGTCAGGCAGGCTTCGGCGACCTCGTTGGGAGATCCTCGTAGAGTTTAGCTGCCCTGGGATCTGGGTGTTCAGCTAAGAAAGTCCGCCACCGCTTGTCCTTAATAGCCTTTTGTGGCAGAAAATGCATCTCATATTGTGATAGCAATATGGCCCATTTTGCCAGCCGGCCATTTAGTGAAGAAGGCTTTGTCATAAGTAACCTCAGGGGTTGACTTTGGATATGACATTTATAGTTTGGCCCACCAGATAGTGTCGCATTTCTGAATGGCGAACACCAGTGCCAAACATTCCTTCTCGATCGGGTTGTACCGATGTTCGGCTCCGATCATCGTTCTACTTAGGTAGTAGATTGCTTGTTCTCGCCCTTGGTCATCATTCTGAGCTAGTAGAGCTCCCAAAGAATGATCCATTGATCGGACGTACACCAGGAAAGGCTTTCCGGATACCGGAGCTGCAAGGACTGGTGGTTGGGTGAGGTAGTGTTTGATCTCCTCAAACGCTTTCTGATAAGCGTCGTCCAAATGAATGAAACACCCTTTTCATCAGCTTGGCGAAGGGTTGGCATCTCCCGGAAAGGTTGATATGAACCTGCGGATGTACGCCAATCGTCCTTGTAATCCCCTGAGCTCCTTGAGGCTTCTGGGGGGTTGCATCTCTTGGATAGCACGGACTTTCTCCGGATCCAAATGGATTCCTGTGGAAGTCACAACAAACCCTAGGAATTTGCCACTGGCTACCCCCAGGAAGGACTTGGTGGGGTTCATCTTCAATTGATGAGCCCGCATGATGTCGAAGACACCCTCAGGTCTGCTATGTGATCACCTTTAGTGCGGCTTTTCACCGCGGGTGTCGTCGACATAACATTCCACCGTTTTGCGTATCTGTCGATGGAAAATGGCATTCATGGCCCTTTGGTAGGTTGCCCCCGCATTTTTCAGACCGAAGGGCATGACGGTGTAGCAATATACCCCTAGAGGTGTCCTGAAGGAGGTGTGCTTTTCGTCATCGGATACATCTTGATTTGATTATATCCTGAGAACCGTCCATAAAGGACATTCGCTCGAATCCACAAGTATTGTCAATCATGACATCTGTGATTGGCAATGGGAATTCGTCTTTGGGGCAGGCCTCGTTTAGATCACGGAAGTCGATGCAGATCCGGATCTTCCGTTCTTCTTGGCGACGGGGACGACATTGGCTACCCAGTCGGGATGTTGTTCTTCCCGGATGAAGCCGAAATCGATGAGCCTTTTTGACTTCTGATTGAATTGCCCTCCATTACTCTGGACGGAACCGTCGCTGCTGTTGTTTAACAGGCTTCATGTCCGGATTGATGTTGAGGCGATGCATAGCCACTTGAGGATCACAGTCCAGGCATGTCCTCATAATTCCAGGCGAAGACATCTATATACTCTTGTACAAGAGATATTAAATCCCTTCCTCTGGAGGCGACAGGCCGTCACTTATGAAGATGGGTTTAGGATTGTCTTCATCTCCTAGGTTGACTTGAACAACCTTGTCTTCTGTGGGTGGCTCACGCTGTTCAAAGCGGATGTCCCAAAGAGCATTCAAATGTCTGATCCAAGGGTCTGTATCAGATTGGATCATTTCTTCATCTTCATCCTCCATATGGCTTGTCGAAACCATGTTTACTGAAAGCCCTTTGAAGATGTTGCCGACACTGACATCTGATTTCCCATGACGACGTGTCTGATAAGCAGTCATGACTTGACAGTCTCTCCGAATCAGAGGCTGATGGCACTGGAGTTGATAATAGCCAACCCCCGGCGCGTCTGATGATAGTAATCAGGGGTTTCCCTTTCGGTACAAAGGATCGAAGCAGTGTCTTCTTCCTTTTCCGAAGTTCAACCCAGGCCTGTTGGTTAGATCATACCCCATGCGCTTCATCATCTTGAGCGTTCTCGGTTCATAATGATTGAACTGAGGGGATTCATCCTCACCTTCGATTCTTCGTGGGGCATTGGTTCAGATGCGATTCGCCCAAAAAGTATTGGTCTTTGGCCTTTTCGTCTGGCTGGAACCATGAATACAGAATCTTGCGCGTCTCCATTATCCTGGTACGTCCCGAAGGATGATTTTATGGGTACATGCAATGATGTCAAAGCATCCATTGCGACCAGACATCCTCATCTACGTCGGTACTAGTATCCGACGGTATTGAATCAGACTCACACGCAGGGAAATACGCGAAATCTAAATCTTCATTAATATACCAACCGCCTGCATCGTCGGTGGTAATCATCGCTTATTAGTGCTCTTTACAATGGGCTCCAACTCCCACAGGCACTCTTCTTTCTCAGGCTCAATGTCAGCTTCATTACCAGAGTCTGGCTCCTGTGGTTGTGGTTGTTTCATTAGTCTCCTGGATCCTGAATAAGAGGAATCCGTGAAATAATTTTCAACCCCTTTAAACGGATGCCTTTCGGCAATCAACGTTCGGACCTGTCCACTCTCGTCAATGTATTCATGACTTGGTGGAGAGTAGAGGGAACGATGGAATTGCGGTGAATCCATGGTCGTCCCAGCAACAGGTTGTAGGAAGTGTCCACGTCAATGACGTAACACGTCACTTCCGACTTGAGGCTCCCGATCTGGCATTTGAGCTTGATCTTCCCCATCGGGCGGGAGCTGTTGGCATTGAACCCGTAAATAGTCGTCTGGGTAGGGCTCAGACGATGGGTAGAATGCCTAGAAATTGCATAACCCGGCGAGGTATGATGCTTAGCGCAGACCCTGGGTCTACCTGGATGCGGTTCACCTCGGATGACCCAATATACCCTGTGAAGTATAGGGGTCGGTCATGCTTCCTTTAACCTGCATGTCGTCTGTTGTGAAGGTGATGCAGGGAGCATTTGGGGAGGCGTGGAGGCAATCCTCTTCATCTTCCTCCCTTGGCACGCGGGTCATAAAGACCTCAGCATTTGCCAGAGCTTCTTGTAGAGCCTCTCTGGTTGACTTTGATAGCCTCAGGAGCTCATACAAGGTAATGCGTGCCGGGATGTTGGCTAGTTGAGCCAAGACGTCGAAGCGGTAAGGTGTCGAGGATCCTTCCGTTACACCTTTCGCAAGAACTCGAGAAAACTGAGTTTCTTTCTGTTTCTCCCCAAGCTGTTTAGAGGAGGGCTTGGCTGGTTCCCACGGCTGGTTGCGGAGAAGCCGCTGCTGTCTCGCCGTAACTGCTTCAAGTATGCCTGTCCTGAACGGGTCCCTGCCGTAGGTTGGCTGGGCTCTGCGGCCAGGACTATTGTTTCCTCTTCTGAGTCAGTCAGCGAGGGAACATCAGTGTCCGCTTCTCGAGAGGAGGCGCATATCACATGGCAAGATGAAGCCTTCCCTTTGCCTTTGGACTTCCTGTTGGTCACAGTCGTCCATTGTTGCTCGTCGACGAGGTCAGGGTGGACCACATGATTTCCCCTCGAGGGTGTAGGGACGGGTACCAAGCCTTTCTCCTGCTGCTGATGAGGGTCTGTGTTGACCACCCTCAGTTCTCCTTTCGGGACAGAGATCACCCCCACGGGTGTCGGGGTCGTGTCCCAAACTGGAGAATCGACGTCATGTTGGCCGTCATCTTCTTCTGCTCCGGTCGGAGTTTTAATACCTCCGCGTCAATCAGAGCTTGAAGGATGTCCTTAAAGACATAGCAGCTTTTGGTAGGATGACCGAGCATCCTGTGGTATAAGCAGTAGGTGGGATTGTCGGTCTTGCCGACTTCCTCCGGGCGCCTAATTTCAGGGAGCTTCAGTCGATGCTCTTGTTGAGTAGCTTGAAGAGCGAATCGACGTGTTCTTCCTTGAAGGAATACTGCTTGTTGGGGCGTGGCTGGCTTGAAGAGCCACTTGCCCTGCCTGTTTGAGGTTTGGTGGGAGATTTGGTCTCCGTTGCCAAATTATCCTTCCGCTTCGTCTGGAGGGAGGTGTCTGGTGCACGCCTTGTCGACCTCTCTGGCCTGGGCTTGCCTTCTTCCGCTCTGACGCGGGCAACAATCTCCTCAGCCTGTTCACCTTGCTGGACTAATTGTTTCCAGGTGCGGCTTTCAGCAACTCCTATTTGAGCAAGGAGTGAGGTTTGGAGATTATGGCGACATGTTTCCACCAGGGTGGCCTGGGTCATGCCGCTTGGACATCGGAGTGCCATGTTCCGAAATCTTTCTACGAAAGACTTGACGGACTCTCCCTTTCGCTGTTTTGTAGCTAAAAGGGTAGGCATTGTGACCTCCGAATCATCTTCGAAGAAGCGTGTCAGAAAACAACTTCTCCAAGTCGCCCCAGTTCTTGATTGAACCTTCTGGGAGCTTCATGAACCATTCAAAGGCCAACCCTTTCAGGTGCCGATGAACAGTCGCGCCAGGATGGCATCGTATCTACCACATTCCCGTCTGGGATTTGAAGTAGTAGATGTGCTGGTTGGGTGACCCCTTCCCGTCAAATGCTTGGAGAGTTGGAGCCTTGAACTTAGGAGGGTACGGGACTAAGTCCCACTCGGCCGGATAGGGCCGGACTACTCCAGCTTCTTGGAGGCCTTTACGGTTGGTAAGGGCCTCGAGGCGCTGCTCCAGTTGACTCATTCTTTTAGCATGAGCCTTTCCCGGGGTCTGGTCGCTTCTTGCCTGCGACGAGGGCTTGGACACATCCGAGGGTAGATCGTCGTGTCTCGTCAGAAGATTCGGAGGGTGGGCTTCCTCCTTTCTCCTTTGCCCTTCGGTCGTCTAGGAGGAGACCTCGCTCTTTCTTCAAGCAATTTCTCGAGCATATGCTTGAGGGAGTCAATGGATCTCTGTTGTGAGGCGATTATATCCATCTGGTGCTTCTGCGTCTGTTCTAAACGCCTGGTCGTCTCCTCAGGAGTGTCTGCCATGTAGGCGGAAGCCTCCTTCTCGACGGAAGAGTTTGAAGCTTGCGACCCCACTACAGCAGAGTGAGAATCACCCGTTCTAATGCCGCGGGCTAAGGCATTATAGTCAATTGGGGGAATGGCCCCCGTCCGGGTGCGAGTGTGTTGATACACTCCTTCCGGTACAGAGTCAGACTCGGAGTCATCTGGGCTGACTGCAATTTGTTTCCCCTTACTCCTGCTTGTCATATTTGCAGTGAGCTCGGGTACTCGATGTCAGAGAAGGTTCTCCTCCTGTGGGAGCGTCTTCTTTTGGCTGACGGGGGAATCAGGGTCAGCTGTCTAATTAAAGACGGCTGGTGCACGCCTGACTCGCAATGGCATCCAGAGAGTATCTGGATGAGCTGTTGACAGCAGCATGGAGAAGTGGTCTGATTGGCACTCCTTTTCCTTGTCAAATAATCCCTCAAATCTGTGGGAGGGGATTAAAGAGACTGGTCTCGCAACGTGGACGACGGAAGACAGTCATGTGCTGTTCAGCCTGGACACCGGTTTCAGAAACGCGGCTGTCGCGTCGCGGCTGCGTCACGCGCGTCTGGCGTCTCTGTTGATATGAGACGCGACTTTCGCGTTGCTGTCTGCTGCGTTGGAGCAGAGAGACTTGGGAGAGAGTGGGCTGCTGGGCCCCACGCCTATGGGCGCGTGCTTCCTGCGTTTGACGAGACGCAGAAGCTCGCTTTGGCGTTTGGCAAGTTGGTCTCCAGAAGGCTCAACTTGGGGGAGTCTCGCGTTTGGGTCGCCAAACGCGGACCTCTCGCATTGGCGAGGTGCGGGCAAGCATCGGATCGTACGCTGCGTTCAACCCCAGTCAGAAAACCAACGGTCCGACCGAGTGTTGACGCGCGCGTCTTCTCTGTCGACGCTCGGCATTCCGATTGCGTCGTGGAGGAAGAGAGAAGCCAACAACTTCCTGGTTTGTAGAACCAGGGGTGTTTGCCACGCGGGTTCCTGAGAGACGCTGACGCGGGCGTTCTGTGCGACACGGTCGATCGCACTAGTAGATGTGCCTGGGACCACGCGGGCCTTCAGAGAGGCGTGGCGCGTGTGCTCTGCGCGACGCGGTTGATCGCAGTAGAGGTGTCTGAGGTTACGCGGGCCTTCTGGGAGGCGTCGGCGCGTGAACCAAACTTGGCACAGTGGGCAGCAGGAGTACCCGACAGAGCCTCAGATTGGGCTTCAGGGGGCTGTCCACTTGAGACCCTGCGGCAGACGCGGGTCTTGGGCTCTTGGGGCCAGAGAGAGGAACTCTTCATACTTCGCCTGGTCGAACTCGACGACGAGGGATTCGACCATTTTCCCCATACGGAGAACGTCATCTTGCACCACAGTGCGCTCGTCAGTAACGAAGGTAGTCCCCAGCGGAGTCGCCATCTCTTGTAGGGGCCGGAAGTTTGGTGGTCGGAGAAAGTGGTTTTAGCTGTAAAAGATTTCCTTGATTCAAGCGAAAATTACAACCAAAAGAACTACTCTTCCTCTTTTCCAGTTACAAGGAGGGAGGATGTCTGAATCTTCCCTTTGTTTAATGCTGGGTTCTTCGTGTGGCGATGGAGAGTGAATCTTGTTCTCCGTTGACCAGATGACCGTCTGGACCGTCGGGGGTCTTCTCTTCGGTCGGTAGAAAGAGTAACTCAGCTCCGTCTACCAAAACTCTCAAAGAGGAGGTAGGCGAAGAGCGGCTAGTACTCAGTAAGCTCGCTTGAAGAGTCTCCTCCCTCTGTCTGTTGTTGAGTTGTGCTTCCCTCTTGATGATCGATCTTGATGATGCCTTGACCTTCTTAATTCTTGACCTTTACAAAGCTTCGATCCTTGTCAAAACCTCTATCCTTGTCAAAACTTCGATCTCTCAAAAAGCCTCTCTGTGTATCTCTCTCCCCCTCTTCATAGCAAACAAGGATTTATAGGGGGTCTCAGGGGGTGAAGGTGCCTCCTGAAAACGCTCCCGAATGAGGGGCCACTACCCGCTACATGCGCGGTGACTGGCCCCGCAATCAGGGCAGTTGCAACTGAGACGCGGGCGTTGGGCCAAACGCGCCTTGAAGTTTGAGACGCGGGCGTCGAGCCAAACGCGCCTTGAAGTTTGAGACGCGGGCTTCGGGCCTTCACGTCTGGATGCTGAGGCGCGGGCGTCGGGCCGACGCGCCTTGATGCTGAGACGCGGGCTTCGGGCCGACGCATCTGAACGTTGAGACGCGGGGTGTAGAGCCAACGCGTCTTAATGTTGAGATGCGAGCATCGATTCCTCGCGTCTAGAGCTTGAGACTCTGCTTCCTTAATGGTGGTCTGTTGGTCATTTTTAGACAGCCTACAACGACCAGAGTTGCAGTGCCAGCTTAGAGAGTCTATCAATGGCAATTGAGGTACACATAACTTACATACAACATACATACATATATGTATATGTTATATACATACATATGTATATATATATATATACGTATATGTATATATATGCGTGTATATATGTGTGTGTGTCTATGTAGAGAGAGAGACTATCCTTCCAAAAGGATTTGAGGCGAATCCTTCTCACTCAAATTTAACTCTCTGACATTCGAATACAAGAATCCACTCCATTAAACTTGATCTATATTATTTCAAGTATGTATAGACCAAAATTCAAGTGTTTTTAATACGTTTTGCCCATCCATCAAGCGATACAAAATGGACGGCCGAAAGTAGTTAGTTCGTTAGAACTACATCTTTAAATATACAAATTCTCGATCTAGCCATTTGATTATGATTTAAACATTTAAAAACCCCTACAAACTAATTTTTGTTAGGTTTCAAATGTTCTACACCGTTAAACTAACCAACTCACTATTTGTGCCGCCCGTTTTTCCCTTACTTGATACATGGGCAAAAAGCTTTCAAAATACTTGATTTTGGTTTATAGAAACTTGAATAATATAATTGAACTTCAACGAAGTGGATCTCGTATTCAAATTTGGGATGTTGGTATTTGAGTGGGAAGGATTCGAACTAAAATCCTTTTGGAAGGACACAAATATATATGTGTGTGTTTGTGTGTGAGGTGTATATATATATATATATATAAAGAGACTTGCATAATTCCGGAAGGATTCGAGCATGAATCCTTCTCATTTAAATGCCAACATCCGACATTCAATTACAAGATCCACTCCGCTGAAGTTGATTTATATTATTTAAACTAACTAAAAATTAAAAATCAAGTGTTTTGAATACTTTTTGCCTAAGTAGTGAGTTGATTAGATTTATATCTTTAAACATATAAATTCTTGCTCCGGCCATTTGATCATGATCTAAACATTTAACAACCCCTACAAATCAATTTTTGTTAAATTTCAAATGTTCTACATCGTTAAACTAACCAACTCACTATTTAGAACGTCTATTTTTTTTCCTATTTAATGCATGGACAAAAAAAATTTAAAATACTTAATTTTTAATTTATAAAATTTTAAAATAATATAAATCAATTTTAACTGTGTGGGTCTTGTATTTAAATGTCAGAGAGTTATATTTGAGTTAGAAGTATTCAGGCTCAAATTCTTTTAGAGAGAGACAAGTCGCTCTCTGTACACACGTGTATATATATTCTCAAAGATATTGGCATGCTTTTATTTTTTATTTTATTTATTTATTTTGGTTGAAGAGGGAAATATCTTGTTTAACATGCTCATGACTCATGTGTCCTGTCCATGACAAACCCTAACATGCTCATGTGCCCTGTCCATTTAACATTATATACTTGATGTGATAACAACTATCTCGGGACTAACAAGCGAGGCAAACATGGCCATCAGAAATGCAAATTTTCCATAGATATTGGCACACTTTTATATTATATATATATATATATATATATATATATATATATATATATATATATATATATATATATATATATATATATATATATAATATATATATATATATATATACAGAAAAATGTATATCAGCCCGCGGGCTGAGAGTATTCTCTCAGCCTGCGGTGACGTGGCTCAATTTGTCACCTCACTGACTTGCGGCCCGCTTTTAGGTAGAAGTTAAATTACCAAATACCCCTTATGATAACTTTTCCTTATTGTTTATTATTATTTTTCCCCCCTTTTATTTTTTGCCGCTCTTTATATGATATAAATTACTTTTCACCCTATTTCCTGATCTCTTTTTGAAAGATCTAGTTTCACCTTTTCAGTCTGCGATACACTTTTTTCTGAAAATATAAAATCTTTTGAGATCAATTTTTTTCTGCAAAATATTTAATGTCGACGTCTGAGCAGTATACCGGCGATCTTAATATGGAAGATATTGCATCTGGTTCTACTTTCTCTCAGAATATTGAAAATCTTGAAGGGTTGACATCTCTGCATGCCGATCAACAGGTTTTAATTGTTTATATCTATTTTAAAAACAATTTCTTAGATATTTAATGTTTTCTCTTTAGACTATGAGGTACTGCGACCGTTTTAATATTCGGTCGCAATCTTATTTGAAAATAATCTCCGGCTGTGAATTCTTTTTTTCTAGGGTATGCGTCTTAGGTCGCAGTCTTTAGTAAGGAGTAATATATATTTCTTCACATACGGATAACTGCGACTTAGGTCATAGTCTTTAGTAAGGAGTAATATAGATTTCTTCACATGCGGATAACTGCGACTTAGATCGCAGTCTTTAGTAAGGTATAATATAGATTTATTCACATACTGATTACTGCGACTTAGGTCGCAGTCTTCAATAAGGAGTATTATAGATTTCATGCCGTATGTGAAATCTTTAGTAAGAAGTAATATAGATTTCTTCTCATACGGATAACTGCGACCTTGGTCGCAACAGCTGATAAGAAGTAAATTGTTTTCATCTCTTATGCGACCTTGGTCGCATTTATATAACTTATATTTTAGAATACAGTGATATCTAAAAAATATTTATATTCATTTAATTCGTGTAAATACTTTTTGTAGGATATGAATGCACATGCAGAAATGTCTGGAAGCTCAGATAAGTTTATAGGGAAACAGTTCCTGTCGCATATGGAAGCATATAATTTCTACAATTGTTTTGCAAGGAATAGAGGTTTTAGCGTGAGAAGAAAAAGTACAGATAAGTCACGGAAGCCTCCTCATGAGATTATTTGCAGAAGATTTTGCTGCAACAAGGAAGGGCTGAAGAAGTTGTGTGACAAAAGACAAGAGGGGCTTACAGTGCGTCGTCGAGTTAACACTAGAGTATCTTGTCCTGCTGAGATGCATATCCGTCTTCGTTTATTTTTGGACTCAACTCGATATTGGGTTATCACAAAATTGTTGATACTCATTCACATGAATTGTCTAGCCCGGATAAGGTACATCACCATTACTCTCACCAGACTCATCGTTCAACAATTAGCAGAACCATTATGAGCAATCTGGTTGATGTTGGAATGCGGCCTTCAAATATTTCCCGCGTTGTTAATGCAATGAGCCAGGGAGAAGGCTGTGAAGAAGTGCGCCCTCAACAAGTTATTGATTTCACTCGTCAACGTAGAAATAACTGCGGTCATGAGTTTATTGCTATGATCAAATATTTTCAAGAGAAAGCCGAGACCGATCCAGAATTCTTCTTTTCAAGTGAAGTTGATAACGCGGGCACACTTAGAAGCATTTTTTGGGCTGATGGAAGAGCTATTTCCTCGTATCTGAGCTTCTGTGATGTGATCGTTTTTGACACCACATACAGGACTAATCACTTGAGCTTGCCATTTGCTCCATTCACTGGAGTAAATCATCACCGGCAGTCAATTTTGTTCGGCTGTGCAATGCTTGCTGATGAGCAGAGGGATACTTTTGTTTGGTTATTCCAAAAATGGCTCAAGTGCATGCATGGAGTTGAACCGAAGCTGATTATTACTGATCAGGATGCGCAGATTGGTGAGGCCATCAAGATTGTTTTCCTGACGTCTCGGCACCGTTACTGTTTCTGGCATGTACGAAAACATATTGCCGAGCAACAAATCCCAATGGCTAACAAGTATGGAGAAGATATGGTCTCCGATTTCCATGCTTGGTACACCTCCCGCGATATAAGCACGTGTGAGGAACGATGGCGTCTGATGAGTGAAAAATATCAGTTAGAAGAAGAAGATGGCAGTTGGTTGATGAAGATGTACAGGCTTCGTGGACATTGGGTTAATGCATATCTCAAGGATGTTTTCTCTGCTGGAATGACAACCAGTCAGAGGTCCGAGAGTATTAATTCCTTCTTTGATGGTTTGTTAACTCAAACACTAAACTAGTGGAATTTGTTCACCAATATGATAAAGCCGTTGCTTCCCGTCGTGCATCTGAATCTCTTCAAGATTTAGGGGTTTGAATTCTGTGCCCAATTGTACAACCAATCCATATGAGATACAGGTTTCGAAGTTGTATACACCGAAGATTTTTCAGTTGTTCCAAAAGGAATGGGCAGTTGTAATGACATTGTTTTCAGAAGAGGTGGAACAGGACAAACCTGGATCAACATATTTGGTTGGTAAATTTTCAGAATCAAAAGACGGCTGGGAAAAGGTCAGTTATGATAATCGAGAGGAACTTCATGTTTCTTACAGTTGCTCGTTATTTGAAACAGAGGGTATCCTATGTAGACATATTCTGTGTATTTTGTGGCGCAATCACGTTACACATATACCGGAATCATATATACTTCATAGATGGAGGTTGGATGCTCGTTACAAAAACGTTGCAATTGAATATGGCATGAGGCCTTTTCCCAGTCAAGGCACTCCACGGACGGCTAGATTGTGGACAGTTCGTTCAAAATTTAATGCAATTCTGGACATGGTCGCTGATTCTGATGAAAATATTTCAAAGTTGGAGGGAGTTTTAGAAAGTTTTGCCCAAAATACCACTAGAGAATACAGAGCAATGTCAGGAAATGATCATTCATCACATCCTAAGACTGCCGTTGGTTCCAGTGGATCCGTTGTCATATTGCGAGATGGTGAAGAATTGAATATACGTGATCCAATTGGTCCTGTACCAACCAAGGGGAGACCTAGAGCTGCATCCAGGCTTAAGTCTGGTTTTGAAGATTCTATATATCAGAAGGAAGTTAAGCATCGAAGATGTGGTAACTGCCAAGAGCTGGGCCATTACAGGACTGGTTGTCCGTTAATGGTATATTACATTAAACCTGTTAATCATTTTTTTTATAACGATTAATCTTTAAAATTCTTACTATTTATTTTTTTTATTGGCAGAAGAAGTAGGTTTGGGTTGCCTCCATCTCGAAGGAACAAAGACTTCAATTTTTTATGAAGTGCGACCAGGGTCGCACAGTGTAGAGAGATTAAGTCGCATTCTGACACTGGCGTGTAATTATAATCAGATTTATTATCATTCTTTGATTTCTACTGTATGATTTTTGTATGTACTTGTACTTTAAAGTTCTACTTTATAGTTTAATTTTTTTGTACATAATGTAGTCAGAGACTTTGGTCGCAGTGTACATGATTAATTGCGACCAAGGTCGCAGTGTTGTTATTGATAAAGATGGCCAGCAACTGCAATCTAGGATCGCACTACATGTACTGCGACTTAGGTCGCAGTACGTTAGGTAGGTGTTTCCTTTATATTAACACGCATAGCGACCAAGGTCGCAGTGTTGTTGTTGATTAAAACATTGCCGCCATCAACTGCGAGCAAGGTCGCATTGTATTTTATTAAGACTTCGGCTATCAACTGTCGCAACCTTCTTTTTAAAATTTTGAGGTGGTGAAGACTTAAGTCGCAGTACGTTAGGTATGTGTTTCCTTAATATTAACACGCATAGCAATCAAGGTCGCAGTGTTATTGTTGATTAGAACATTGCCGCCATCAACTGCGACCAAAGTCGCATTGTATTTTACTAAGGCTGCGGCTATCAACTGCGACCAAAGTCGCAACCTTCTTTATAGATTTTTGAGATGGTGAAGACTTAAGTCGCTGTACGTTAGGTAGGTGTTTCCTTTATATTAACACGCATAGCGACGAAGGTCACAGTGTTGTTGTTGATTAACACAATTACTGAAGGCATGTTTGTTTCTAACATCAGTACACAATAGTAAAAGCTAAGTTCTAACAAATGAAGAGTGTAAATAATCAATGGAACTTATAATAAATAAATGTATAGAAATGTGTATAAATTAAATCAATACAAAAAAAAAATTATGCAATGAATTGCACTTGAAATATTTTTTACATTTATAAAAAAAAATTGTGGTATATCAATAATTTGTCAACTATTAGTCTTCATATGTCGTATGTCGTATAATGTCTTTTTCTTCATCCCAACTCTTCTCTACATCTGCAAGTATCATGTATGCAAGCTCACTTCTTAGTTTCTGTACAGCATCAACCGTAACAGCATCAGCAGCTGATAGATGATAGCCAGACGCTATACTTTTCATGTACTTGCATACATATATAGCGCAATCAACACTGAAATTTTCATAGAGCAATCATTAAATGAAATTAGTTTTTGTACTAAAAAAAAGTAGAAAATATGAAATGAAATTACATGTCAAAAATTTATATACCTGTTTGATTGTTGGGGGCATTTTGCGTATTTTATTTTATTTTTTCTCATTTTTTTTTGGAATGAATCTCAAAAATCTCTAATAATCTTTCTTTCTGTAATGTCAATAGGAAAAAAAATTAGTATTAATCAAATTAATTGCAAGTTTCCAGTAATCAAAATATTAAATTTCAACTCACCATTATTCTTGCATCACTTTGGTAAAGCTTTGTTATACTACTTTTTTTGTCAGCTGGGACCAAAGAGTTGTAAAAAATCCACTCTTCTGTGGTGCAATCGAATACCAGCAAGGTCCAGTGAAATCCCTGCTCGTCGGCACTATGTTTGTGATTGATCGGGAAGAACATGTACTGCACGTCAGCTGTCCAGTTTTTCAACAGCTTCTGCTTGATGAAATGACCTTCCAGATCTTCAATTTTATTTACAACACCGTGCTGCGGACAAGAAGAAAAAAAATTTAAATCAAATTCAAAATGAATTTAAAATATAACAAAAAATATAAACTGCGACCTTAGTCGCACTATATTATTTAGTCGATGTATATGAGTTAGTAGCAGTACATTTTAATTATAAACTGCGACCTTGGTCGCAGCTCCGACCTTGGTCGCAGGTCGCAGCTGTTACATTTTGTCGCAGTACCTGAGTTAGTAGCAATACATTTTAATTATAAACTGCGACCTTGGTCGCAGATCCGACCTTGGTCGCAGGTCGCAGCTGTTACATTTTTGTCGCAGTACCTGAGTTAGTAGCAATACATTTTAATTATAAACTGCGACCTTGGTCGCAGATCCGACCTTGGTCGCAGGTCGCAGCTGTTACATTTTTGTCGCAGTACCTGAGTTAGTAGCAATACATTCTAATTATAAACTGCGACCTTGGTCGCAGTACATGTGTTAGTAGCAGTACATTTTAATTATTCACTGCGACCTTAGTCGCAGTACATGATTTATGCCTACACAGAGATAGAGAATATTAGTAATCTGTTCCAGATTTGATATTACATTAAACGTAAAGGAGAAAGTAGATTTTTACCCAAGCTTCGCTTCGGAAGAATATGCTTTTAATCCTTCTCTTTTCTCAAGATGCTGCATGTAGAAATGAATTACATTTGCATCTAACTCTCTACTGAACATCAGGTCCTCAATGTCATTCCTTGAAATGATGATTAAATTATTGGTATCCTGATACGCAGTAGAACTGCAAGATATTCAAAACAAAGTTAGTAATGTAATTGTTCTTATATAAAGGTATAACAGAAATTTTTTGATATGAATTAACTTACTCAGAGTAGGACTTGTCGAAGAAATGTTTTATACGAGCTTGTTGATGGGGCTGCAGAATTCTGTATGATGTGGTTTCGGTCAATTCTGTCGATTTTGGCTCAGTGGAGGAAATCTCTTTGACGCCGAAACCAGCGGTAGAACTCGCAGCCGCAGGCTGTGGAAGAGGATTTTCATTTTTTTCTTCTTCTGTTTTGGATAAACAAAGTCGGAGTCATCGCGATCTCTTTCACCGCGCTTTCGTTCTTTGACTCCCCTTTCTATTGTTCCTTTGGAGGTTTCCAAAACAGCTTCTTTTGAGGATTGCTTCTGAGGCGGAGTATGTTCTTGAATTTCTTCTTCAGAAGCTCTATCTCTTTGGATTTCTTGAGTCATTTGAGTTAGATTCAGAGAAAAAACTTGGAATATCTTCCCCAATATTAATTAAAACAGACTCAGAACCCATGATTTTATCCTCTTCCAGTTTTTTCTTCTTCTCCTCTTCAGCCTGCTTCTCCATCTGCTCCATCATTCTTTTGTTCTCCATCTGCGCCTTCCTCCTCTTTCTCATTCTCTTCCTCCTCCCTCCTCCTCCTCTCCTGCCCCTCCTCTTCCCTCCTCCTCTTCTCCTTCTCCTGCTCTTCCTTTTCCTCCTCTTCTTCTCCTTCTCCTCTTCTTCCCTCATTCTCCTTTCATTCTCCTCCTCTTCCCTTCTTCTATTCTCCTTCTCCTCCACTTCTCTCCTCCTGTTCTCCTTTTCCTTCTCTTCTTCCCTCTTCTTCTCCTTCTCTTTCTCTTCCTCTTCCCTCTTCCTCCTTTCATTCTCCTCCTCTTCCCTTCTTCTATTCTCCTGTTGCCTTTTTTGGTTCTTCTTCTCTCTTTTTTCTCTTCTTTTTAATTTTAATTCAGCCTTGACTCTTTTCTCATTCTCCATATTTTCAATCTTTTTTCAAGCTGAGAAACATAATCTCTCAAGAGCTGATTTGCAGACCTCAATCGTTTTATTTCTGCTGCTTGAACATCCGGTGGAGGTAGCAAATAACCTTCAAAAATTGGTTCTTGCTCACTCGTTTCAGCCGGTTCTGGCTCCTTTTCCGCCGGGATGTCAGCCTCATTACATGTATGGCCTCCTTCATCTCCTTCACTTTGACCTTCTTCTTCTTCTTTTTCTTCACCTTCATCTTCTGCTACTTCTTCTTCCTCATCCTCTTCCCCTTCAACAGGAAGGCCAACCATATTTTTTTCATCATTAGAGATGTTGGCCATTCGACTCAAAATCTGAAAATAAACAGAAAAAGGTAAGCTAAAAATAAAACAATGAAATAATGATACTGCGACCATGGTCGCAGTTTATTTATGAAATATTTTTGGATAAGAATTCGACCATGGTCGCAGTATGTTTTGTCGTGCATAAATTTATCTGCCGAGACATGCAGCTCAACACTGCGACCATGGTCGCATTTCTGTTGAAAAGGGTATTTTCAAGAGAATGCGACCATGGTCGCACATTATTTGTCAGGCATAAAACGAACTGCGAAAGTTGCAGCTCAATACTGCGACTATGGTCGCATTTTATTTGTACTACACATAAAAAGAAGTTTAACTTACAATATTGCTGTCAATCTTTTTTAGATCAACTTCAAGTAGAGATCCGCCAATATTTTGGAGGTCCCATCTTACTGCGCGTGGGGTTTTTTCCTCCAAACCAGACCTCTGCTCAAAAATAGGTGCCCTCTCACACAGCCAATACTGCAAAAATTAAAAATTAAATTAGTTTCCACAAATTTTATCAATTTATGGGTAAATTTCATACAATGTTGGCCAAATTTGAGATTTCTACTTACAATAATTTGCACGGAGCATCCTTACAGCTCGTACGTGGTTTGCCTGAAGATGTCCATTGAGTCAATCAGGAATTGCCAAACAGCTTTTGCCCAGCATATTGTCCTCATTAGTTGCATATTGGCAATCTGTTCCACAATATACCACGGCACCGTGCATTTACTGCCAGAGAAGAAAAGAGTGGCCGACATGTATAGGATGACTAATGTGGTAAAGTCTTGAGCTGCAAGTCTATTTATGTCTCTTATAATTTCCTTCACAGACATTTGCTGCTCAAATTGTTCATCCTGTGTCACATCTAATATATCCCTCCTCCTTCTCTTGACAAGAAGATCATCCAAAGCATCTTCAATAGATACTTTTGTGATCTTCTTTATATTGGGGAAAAAATGTTTTATAACCCCTCTATCTTTCAGCGTACATGTCTTATTCATCACAAAATCTACCCCATTGACAGGTAGACCAAAAGTAAGGGCAACATCCTCCACTGTTAACTCAATCTCTTTGCCCCCAATTGTAAAGATCCTTGTATTCCTGTCATACTGGTCTAAAATACGCAGCACGGCAACGTTTGATTTTAGTGTCTTTTCAGCCCCAAATTCTTCATTGTAGAACGCCATGAAGATTGGGCCAAATGGGGTATTCTTCATCGCCTCTACGAAATTAGCCGGTATGTACTTCTTAAATTTCTTCATTAACTGGCACATTGGTTTTATGCTTGATCTCAGAGGACGAACCTGTATCTGTTGTTTACCTACGTAGGAAGAAAAATTAAACACTTTAGACCAATGATTATTAAAAAATTATAAGGGAATAAAAAGCATATTTTTTTTTTAATAAACTGCGACCTCGGTCGCAGTCATGCATTGCAAAAAAAAAAACACTAGTTGACTGCAATCTGGGGTCGCACTACATGTACTGCGACCAAGGTCGCACTGCGACCAGGTCACATAGAACTACAGTACAATCAGAACAACTGCGACCAGGGCCAACACTGCGACCAAGGTCGCATAAGACTACATTTCACAAAGAAACAACTGCGACACAAGTTTGATAAAAACATTTATTTAAAATAAACTGCGACCTTGGTGAAGACTTGAGACTACAACTCTTATTTAAACAACTGCGACCCCATGTCGTCAGTATGTGAGAAAAAAAAAGTAAATTTCATATACTGCGACCTACTTCGCATTCATCTACAAAGAAAGGTAAAAAAAAAAAAAAATTCCAAAGTCGCACAGATCTGAACTGCGACACAGTAAAAATAGAAGTAAATAATAAAAACTTTCAAAAAATAGGACCTTTATCGTCTAAAGTTTGAAAATCTCTTTCGTAATTGCGACCATGTTTCCAATATTTAAAAAAAATTTAAAAAAACATGCGACTTCAGAAATAAATCTTGAAAAAATTTAAAACAATTAAAATACACAAAACCCTAAAATTTTTTGAAAATATCAATTTTGTAGTACCTTTTTCGACGGATGATTTCTTAGGCGCCATCAGTTGCAAATAATTTTTTCAAAAACGGATGAAATTTTTGAAGGAAAAGAACAAATTGGATCAGAACCGCCGTTTGAAGTTTTAGAGCTGTAAATTTTTTTGGAAGACTAATTTTTTTACAATAAGGTAAAAGTTTGTGATGGAGGGTATTTTCGGAAAATACAATGTTGAGGTGACTGGCATTAAATTGGGCGGGATTTTACAGGATTTTGTCCGCCAAATTTTTAACAGATGTGGGGCGGTGATGTTGCCACGCCCGCAGGCTGAAAAAACTCTCTCAGCCCGCAGGCTGAGGTACAGTAAGCCCATATATATATATATATATATATATATATATATATATATATATATATATATATATATATATATATATATATTTGTCTTTTTTTATTGATGAGGGAAATATCTTGTTTAACAAGCTTCTGCGTCCTGTCCATTTAATGGTAAAATTTCTAGAAATGTCATTGTCGTTGATATCACAAAGAAATGCATCATCAATCAATGCTACTTCCTTTGATTTTGATATATATTATTTAATCTCACAGATTTCATGGATGTACATAAGTTCATAGAACACCATACATATAAATTTTATAAAGGGAACTTTTTGCCGGCATTTATAATTGCAATGAAATTATGTTTCATGTCCATTGATCGCAGGGCTGTTGGTTTAAGGGTGGAAGTGAGAAAGTGAGAAAGTAGTGATAATTCTCTTTGAAACTTAAGAATTAGTTAATGAGTATTTTATTTTTAGATGTTGTTAGAAAGTGTGATTTGAAAAATATTTTGTCTTTTTTCGGTGTTTGAATGGTAACGTGAAAGTGAAAGTAAAAAAGTTGACCACAAAATTAACGGCAAAGTAATATTAAAATAAAAATTAATTAAGAAAAATAAAAATTAGATTGTAATTAGAATGCAAGCGAAATTTACATGACCACAAAAGTAACTGTTTTGAGGTACAACTTGCTACAAATGAAATTTACCTGACCACAAAATTAACTGTAACACCTGGAAGTGAGGAAGTGATTGTGTAAAACGGAAAAGAGAAAAAGAAAAGGGGTTTTGTAACGGTCCCTACTTCTCATAAGCAAGATTAGTCCATAACATATCTTTATTCCCAGATTACCTTCTTCATATCGAATAGTTATTAAAATTTTCGGCAGCATTTCCTCTAATATTTCACCTTTTTCCTCATACAAGAATAACAATTTCGGCTCCAAGGCCTACTTATATCCAAAAGAATTTCGGCCACACGGCCTATATATCTCAAGTTATAAGGATCTCCAATAACACCATATCACAACCATAAAGACTTCCCACAACATACTCTATATCATATGCTTTCCATACATAACTATAAAAGCATCCAACATAACATGAAACCACAACATGATTCACCATACATAAACTTACAACGTTCCAAGCACCACAAGTTCCACTTACGAATAATACAAGATGGGGGGGTTACATGGAATAATAGCATCAAAACACTTTTAGCTAGGAATATCCGAATCAAAACATACATAAGTGCACATAGTGAACAAAAAAATCATAGTTGGTAAGATATGTCATCATGCTCATAATTACTCCAAGTTACATTAGGCCTTTACCTTTATCTGGACCTGAAAAGGGAAACAAAATGAAGGGAATGAGCTCGACAGCTCAGCGAGTAAATATCATAACCACTATACAAATAATATCGTGAATATTAAATGTTACAAGAATGTAGGTACTTCCTTATCCGATTTAACAATTACAAGTTATGATTGCTAGACTCCTTTATGATTACTAACAGTTTCCCATAGACTTATGCACAAATTCTTACCTTGCCCTAGCCTGTACTAATCATTTTCATTTTCTCATTAATTACCGACAATACAATGCTTCAATTACTTACTAGGACACATCCACATATCACCCTAATCATAGGGTGCTAATTTACCCCGTCTTCTCCTGACTACCGGCTCCCGCCCGGCCCCTTCCTCCAGGAAATGTAACAAGACATATAAACATAGCATAAGCATACATACTCATGTGTATATACATGATCTCCCATAATCCCCGTCTTCTCCACCCACCGGCTCCCGCCCGGCCCCTTCCTCCTTATATAAATAATATGAATGAACAAACATTTCTCACCGCCTTCCCCCCTCCTACCGGCTCCCGCCCGGCCCCTTCCTCCTTAGATAACAATCATAAAAAAAATTCAATATCTCATACACTAACACATATAGCATATCAAAAGTGTACTTTTGCATAAGTTACCAAATTAGTATGTATTGGTAAGATTACATGATCGACGTGCTCACGTACCACTCACATACTCAAATCACGCTATTATACAAGTATAACCATAGTGATTTGTAAAATTGTGATTCATGCGAAAGTGCTTAGGTATCATGATTAGTGACTATGGTATCACACATACGTAACATGCAACATAGTTACTAAGGCATATTTACACTCTAGCAAATACCCATCACCACTTACTTTACCTATGCCTCATCATACATAACATGCACATAGCTATTAAGGCATATTTACACTTTAGTAAACACCCATCAATACTACCTTTACTTACGCATCACACATACATAACATGCAACTACCTTCTAATGAAAATAGAGTAATTTAGTACCAATTCCATGTAGATTTAATTTGCATACTACTCTACACCATTCTATTACACTTTCTTCAAGTTCTTTTTTTTTTTTTTTTTATCACATACATCAATTTCCAAATATATGATTCATAAATTAAAAGTGTAAAGTGAGTATGGAAATTTACTCACAATTATAGATGGGTTCCTCACTTGGAATCTTAGATCAATCCCCTTACTCAATTCCTAGCAAAATACAATGAATCTATTAGTTGTAAATTACCTCACAAAAGGAAGGAAGTAGTGGAGCATGAATTTACCTTTACCCAATTTCGATTTTGAAAATTGGGAGTTTTTATGACAATCTAAAATTAGGGTTTCGAGCTATCCCCTTCCACCACCCAAGTTCAGGCTCTTCTCCTCGACTTCTGGCCAACAGGAGGTTCCTCCGACGAAACCAGGCCGACCCACGGCCTGGTTTTGCCGCAATTGCGCGGCTTTCCGCGGGTTTCCGCGGCTGCGCGGTCGCGCGAGGCGGTGCGCAGTCGCGCACGGCTGGGCGTGGCCGCGAGGTGGCGCGAGGCTGAGAGGATAGCCCTTGATTCCGGCCGAGGTTCAACTGAAAGAGGAAGAGGGAGTTGTGAGGGAGGAGGGCTTTTAGGTTTCAGGTGTGGGAAAATTTTCTGTTTTACAGAGAAGAGAACTCTTCTCAGTTCTGAGGTAATTGGGTTGTCCATTATGCACAAAAGTCCTTAATAACCCAAATAATTGCAATGCTCGCTCCCCACTAAGCTTGCCACTTGGCCAAGGCTAGGATCAAATTGATCCTAGCCTTACACTTCACCCCACATGCACACCTAACTCTCCCACTAACTAGAAATTAATAAAAAAAATCTTATTTACAATACTTAGTATTTTTCTAAGTATACTTCTTATTGGAAATACCATTACTTATACCTAAGTGAAATTATTTAGGGTATACTCCTATACACCCTAGCATCATATACATGTTGTCATTAAATACCAATATATTTATCCTATGAATTCCCATTTGTGCCATAAATCCCAAGATGACAACAAAAATATCAATACTAATTCCATGATTATTTTTATTTCTATTGGTATTTAATTAAGAAAGAGAAATCATATATAACAAAATATTTTCCCATCTAACTGACGCTCAATATACTTAGGAAATAGTAATTAAATAGATAAAAATTTGGCCGTTACAGGTTTTCTCATTTTCTTTTTCTGGTGTATGGATAAATAGGAAAGTGACCAATTATACTTTCTCATTTCCTTACTTCCGCCCACTTTCTTACAACCAAACACGGCCAAAGCTGAAAAAGATATTAAAATTCGACAAACCTACTAAATTTTCATTGCGTCTGTCTGAATATTTTTGTTGTGCGCAGATCAACAACCACTTAGAGAAACCCTTAAGCTATAGATGCAATATAGAAGTACTACCAACAGTAAAGAACAATTGAACAATGAGAAGAACACAAACACAAGATTTAACGAGGTTCGGCCAATTTCGCCTACGTCGTCGGGACAAGGAAGAGAGATTTCTTTATTGATTTGATAATCAATACAAATTGCAAGCAATACATATGAAGAGGACTCTGCCTCTCTTATATACCCAAGGAAACCCTAGGAGAATCAGATTCCTTATTGGGCTGGTTGCCAATTCAGAAAACTTCCCGAATCAGCCCGGATACGCCTGTCGGTTGACCGGTCGGTCGACCGACCCAAGCCCCTGGTTGACTGTGCCGGTCGATTGTGCCTAACCGAGAGTTAGACAACGTCAGTTGGTCGACCGGGCGGTCGACCGCTCTCCTTCTGCTGCTGCTGCTGTTGATTCTTCGTTGCTTTCTTGTCGTCGTCAACTTCCTCACGACTTCCTCTCTTCCTACAATTCTCCATCTCGGTGCAGATTTCTCAAATCTGAGCCGAACTGAAACATAGGATATGTTGACTCAAAAGTGGCTGCACCAGTGTGGTTGCCTACGTATCCTATCCAAGGGATCAAGCCATCCGTAGTTCATCCAAAGGAGCTTCAACAAGCTTTTTACTCCTGACACCACCTTGGTAAGCATGTAGGCGGGATTCTCCGTTGTGTGAATCTTCAGCAACTCTATATCCCCCTCATCGAGAATCTCCCTAACAAAATGGAAGCTGACATCGATCTGCTTCGTCCGTGCATGATACACCTAGTTCTTGGCTAAATAAATAGTACTCATACTGTCACAGTTGATTTTCAGTAGATCCTGATCAATTTCCAAGTTATCAAGCAGGCCTTGAAGCCAAATTATCTCCTTCATAGCCTCCGTCATGGCCATGTATTCGGCCTCTGTAGTAGACAATGCAACGGTAGACTGTAGAATAGAGCGCCAACTAGCCGGTGCTTAAGATAATGTAAATACATACCCTATTGTGGACTGGCGTTTGTCGAGATCACCAGCATAATCGGAATCAACATACCCGATACAATCATGCTTCCCTGTGGAATCCTTCTCGAATACCAGACCAACATCTATGGTACCTTTAACGTACCGCAGAATCCACTTTACTGCCTCCCAATGACCCTGTCCCGGATCATGCATATACCTACTAGCCATGGAGACAGCTTGTGACAGATCTGGTCGTGTACACACCATAACATACATAAGGCTACCAACTGCGCTAGCATATGGGACGTGAGTCATATACTCACGTTCTTTAACAGTTTTTGGAGACATAGTGGCAGATAACTTGAAATGAGGAGCCAGTAGTGTACTTACAGATTTCGTATTCTTGCCGATGTTGAACCTCTGAAGTCCCTTTTGCAAATACCCCTTCTGTGTCAAGCTCACCTTACTACTCCTTCGGTCTCTTGTAATTTTCATGCCTAGCACCTTCTTTGCTTCACCAAGATCCTTCATCTCAAACTCAGAAGATAAGTCCTTTTTCGGTGTATCAATTGCAGAGCTAGACTTTGAAGTAATGAGCATATCATCTACGTATAATAGTAAATAGATATACTCTCCTGTAGGTAGCTTGTTGTAATACACACATTGGTCATAGTGGCTACGTGTGTATCTCTTTCCTCTGATGAAGCTGTCGAACCGCTTGTACCACTGTCTAGGAGACTGTTTTAACTCATACAGCGATTTCTTCAGCTTGCACACCATATCTTCCTTCCCTGCAGTCTTGAACCCTATCGGCTGAGACATGTAGATCTCTTCATTCAGATCGCCATGGAGAAAGACGGTCTTTACATCGAGTTAATCAAGGTCCAACTCGTACTGTGCCACCAGAGCCAATAAGATACGAATTGACGAATGCTTTACAACAGGAGAAAATACCTCATTGTAGTCAATTTTTTCTCCTTTGCATAGCCTTTTTGCTACCAATCTGGCCTTGTAGCGCACCATGTCTTCTTTAAAAGATCCCTACTTCTTTGCGTACACCCACTTACAGCCTATCGTCTTCTTTCCTTTGGGCAACCTTGTGAGTTCCCAAGTGTCGTTCTTGTAAAGAGACTTCATCTCTTCTTCCATGGCAGCTTTCCACATCTTCGACTCTGAACTGATTTCAGCTTCTCTGTAGGTGGACGGGATAGCTTCCTCAACGACCGGAAGTGGATAAGCAACAATCATATCTGTAGTGAGCCAACCTAGTTTCTGTGTGTTTCTCCTTGGTCTTGTAACTGCAGTCGAATCAGGAACATCACCCATGATCTGTTCTTGATCCTCTTCATCATCAGTATCTACCTCATTTGCTTGATCATTACCTTGTGTCACCCTAGGTATGATCCTCACCGATGCTGAACTTTCTAGAGATAGTGGATTAGCATCATTCTTCACCTATTGCGATACATCTTTGGTCTTGATAATCTCCACATGCTGAGAGATCTTAGGCTTCAACATCGAAGCCTCAACAAATGTGACATCCCTGCTGAAAATAAACTTCCTGTCCGTAGGATTTCAGATCTTTAATCCTTTGATTCCCTTCTTGAAACCGACGGACAAGCCCTTCTTTACTCTTGGGTCTAGCTTATCTTCTTTAACATGATAATAGGCTAAACAACCAAACTCCCTTAGCAAATCATAATCAGCAGCAGTTTTTCCCGACCAAGTCTCGAGAGGAGTTTTTCCTCCTATCGCAGACGAAGGCAACCTGTTAACAAGATAGCAGGCGTATGCCAAAGCCTCAGCCCAGAAGTTCTTCGATAAACCGGCATTAGACAACATACAACGGACCTTCTCTAGCAAAGTCCTGTTCATTCTTTCTGCTACCCGTTCTGTTGCGGTGTTTCCCTCACTGTTAAGTGCCTCTCTATGCCCTCATCAAGACATAGCTTAAGAAAAGGATCTGACTTATATTCCCCTCCATTATTTGAACGGAGGACCTTGATTTTTCTTCCCGTACTTCTCTTCAAATTCTTCTTCCACTTCACAAATAATTCTAGGACTTCCCCTTTGTGCTTCATGGTATACACCCAACAACGCCTAGAATAATCATCAATAAAAGATACAAAGTAGTGATTACTTCCAATTGATGCAGTTTTGGTAGGTCCCTAAACGTCAGTGTGAACATAATCCAGAATCCCCTTGGTGCAATGAGTTGCTGTGCCGAATTTCACCTTGGTCTTCTTTCCGATGATACAATGTTCACAAAATTCCAACTTGCAGGTTCCGGCACCTTTCAATAATCCTTGTCTTGCAAGAGCTTGCAAAGACTTTTCTCCTGTGTGTCCTAGCCTCATATGCCATAGCCTGGTTGAGTCTTTATATGAATCAGTAGAAGCCGTCACTTGCCCTGTAACAGTACTACCCTTCAAGTAGTAAAGATTGTTCGGTGAACGGCCTTCAGTACCACCATCGAGCCTTTGGTCATCTTAAGGACTCCTTCCTTTATTGACACCACAAGACCCAATGTCTTCAAAGCTCCAACAGAGATAAGGTTTCTCTTTAGTTGAGGCACATACCTCACTTCCTTCAATTCTCGTATCATCCCATCAAACATCTTTATCTGGATTGTTCCTACACCTTCCATGATACATGGATGATCGTCTCCCATAACGACTGAACATCCCTCCAGCTTCTCAAAGCTAGAAAATCAATCCCTATTCGGGCACACATGGTATGTAGCACCAGTATCCAATATCCACTCATTATCTCCTGAGTAGCAATGATAGGAGTAGTGACAGAGAACTAGAATACCGACGAGTCCGAGTCTGATCCACCTGCCTGTGAGGTACTGCCTTGAGTACTGACCACCTTTGCAAGATTTGCCTCAGTCTTAGACTCCTTCTTCTTCCCTTTGGCCTTTGGACAGTCGACTTTCCAGTTCCCTAATTCTTTGCAGAAGGCACACTGGTTCTTCTTCAAATCTCTATAATTGGCTTGGACTTCGATCTCCTTCGATCATCTTTACCCTTCCTGTGTGAACCTCTGCCTCTTACTGCTAATGTCTCTGCTAATGAGCTTGCCTGAGAAGACTGTCTTTATTTTCTCCTCGTCTCATAATTAACCAGAGCAGACGACACTTCATGATAGTTAAGGGACTGTCTACTATTTATGAAGGTTATAGTAAAAGTCTCATACTCCTCTGCAGGAAGAGAGTTGAAGAGAATTACCGCTTTATCTTCTTCATTTACCTCGACATCCACATTAACTAAATCCGTAAGAAGATTTGTGTAGCGATTCAGATGTTCATTTACGGAGCATCCTTTCTTCATCTGAAAACCATACAGCTTGCTCTTCAGCTGTAGTCTGGATTCAATATTTTTAGTCAGATACTTTCTTTTTAGGATCTCCCACAACTGCCTCGCAGATGTTTCGTGTAACACAAGGTATTTGATGTCTGTATTTGACACGATCTGATTAAGCCATACGCTGATCGGTTCATCTTATCCCACTCTTCTTCAGTGGTTGACTGGTTGTGCTTCGCTTCTTCTCCAGACGTAGAGTATCTTCGAGATTTGATGCGGTCAATGCATCCATCACCTCGCACCTCCACATGCCAAAATTGTTCGTGGCATTGAATTTCGCTACATCAATCCTCGGATGTGGATTCATGGTTCTCACTGATGTACTTTCTTCAGCCATCTCTTTGACTAGATCCTCTATGGAATGCGAAAAAAATAACGGAGTTAGATAAACAAATTGATAAAGATCAGATATTTACCTCCTCACGAAACCCTAGATGAGTTTCTGAATAGATCTACTCCTTAAATTGATTCCTTGAGCACTTCACGCGCTGTTGTGAGATCGACACACGATCCCACAAACAGTCCCAACGCTGACTTGAGATCGACACACGATCTCCACCAATCAGCTACAGATGCCCTTCGAATCTCCAGATGATCCCACGACGAACCTGAGATGCTCTGATACCACTTGTTGTGCGCAGATCAACAACCACTTAGAGGAACCCTTAATCCACAGATGCAATATAGAAGTACTACCAACAGCAAAAAACAATTGAACAATGAGAAGAACACAAACACAAGATTTAACGAGGTTCGGCTAATTTCGCCTACGTCCTCGTGGTAAGGAAGAGAGATTTCTTTATTGATTTGATAATCAATACAAATTGCAAGCAATACATATGAGGAGGAGTCTGCCTCTCTTATATACCCAAGGAAACCCTAGATGAATCAGATTCCTTATTGGGCTGGTTGCCAATTCAGAAAACTTCCCGAATCAGCCCGGATACGCCTGTCGGTCGACCGACTCAAGCCCCCGGTCGACCGTGCTGGTCGACCGTGCCTAACCGAGAGTTAGGCAATGTCAGTCGGTCGACCGGGCGGTCGACCGCTCTCCTTCTGCGGTCGACCGGGCGGTTGACCGCACCAGCCTGTGCATGTTGGTGCACACCAGTCGACCGGTCCTGCTGCTGCTGCTGTTGCTGATTCTTCGTTGCTTCTTTGTCGTCGTCGACTTCCTTGACTTCCTCGCGACTTCCTCTCTCTTCCTGCAATTTTGGCCCATTAAGACTTGCTTGGCTTTTTGAAATGGTGCGTAGAAAATTCCGGCGAGATTCATGCTATCAAATTTTTAAAAGAAATGAGTCAAGTGGGATCCATAAACATTAATCTTGCGAGTCTTTTCCCGTCATTGCGTGGAAACGACCAAATAAGCCACATAATATTTTTGCAGGGATTACCGCAATCATTGTTTTTTTTTTATAGACAATCAAACAGCACTTCATGAGAAAGTGACGTGCCCTCCCCCGGAGCCTACAGTTGACTTCTGGACTCATTTTCAGAGAAACAAACAAGCTCAAGTGTGAGTCATGTTATTTGCTCAAGCGACAACGATTAAACTAATCTATATTTATAATTATGACATATCAATTGTATTAATTTTGGTTACTCTTAAACCAAGATGTATTATTAGTAACCATACATTTTAAGAAAATTAAAGCGTTTTCTACACGTGCATGAACGTTCTCTGATATTTATATAAAGGATAAAACCTAATCATACATAGTTGTATCCATTTCACATTTATGCATTTAATTATTCCCACCTAGGTTCTTAGTACCAAGTGAAAGTGATTTGTTTTGGTCAGTGACCCTGAATTGGGTTTTCTTCAAGCAAGAACGTTGATTATGTGTCATGGGTTTTCCACAACAAAGTATTGTTTTCTTTTGTCTTCATACTCTTAATATACTCTCAGTGCTTGTCATTATCATGATAATTAATTTCTCCAGACAAAATCGCCCAACCCATCCAAAATAGAAGTGCCATAAAGAATTTTGCTACTCATGGGATTTGTATCCCCCAATCACCAAGTGTTTGTTGCCGTCCTCTAGCTTAGCTTCAACTCCATTTGGACAAAGTTCCCTAACTTTATTGAGAGGTTAGGTCTATAGAATATTGCAGTGGATAATTTCAAGAGGAGTCATTCGCGCACTAATATACAGAATAAATTGCAGAGATTAAATCAGATGGCAAAAATCACGTAAAGGGAGAGTTCTATTATAATTTGAGGACGCTTACAATGATGACCGCCTAATCTCTAGTGTTAAGATTTCTGAGATTAATTGATTGTCCCCTTCTCGTTGGAGGTGTAGTTGGCTGTTTTTTAATAAGATTATAAGATTCTCATCTAATTGAACTACTTATCCTATCTTAACGGCTTACCATTGAGGCGGTTAGAACCGAACGATCTCATTTGAATTGAAAAAGAAGTGTTCGTCTTTATCTAGTGGCCTTCCCCAGCTGTCAATGTGATTGATCTGTTCCCGAGGCGTAATCGCCAGATTCAAGTGCGGATTTGTCTCAGAGGTAAGGACGCTCATAACCGACTCTATTCTTATTCTTTTAACTGCTTGATCTGTTCGGAGTTTGAATAGAATCAAGATTCTTCTGGTGATTTTGTATAAAGTAACGTGTCGCACGATCAACATAAGATTAAATAGACACGTGTCGAGATCTCAGGGACGTTAGAAACTGACCGCTGCAAATATCTTATGCCAATTAGTTAATTAGCAAGGATTTTCTCAACATGATAATTTTCAGTTGCATCAGTGCAGATTTGTATTTTTGGTGGTCCACGATAAATACGTGACAACTGTCTCATTATAAACATCTGTAATGCGATACATGCATTTGAAATGGGAAGTACACAAGAAAAAAAATAAGATGAGATTTCATATGTGGCCACGGTGAACATTTGTAAACGATGCAATAGCCTCTTCACTTTCTGATAAGAGCGAAAGAGACTCATTTCGATGGTAGAAATAATGAAACAAACAAGAGAAAAGTGCCTAAATTTAGTTTGACAGACAGAATGAGGAGAAAAGGACTGATTAATTGTGTAAGTTAGGCAACAAGTTAAAAGAATTTCTTAATTAACTTCTGATGAACACTTTCATTGTCCCAAAGAGCAAGACTCTTCTTTTATTAATAGCCATCCAATTAGGTGAGGAGACCAAGTGCAATGAGAAACACAACAAAAGTTGCATAACCGGTTGGCCTGAATCGGTTAGATTTTTGCGGTCGTCGGTTCGAACAGCGTCTCGTAAATATTTCTTCTCCACGTGACGTGAGTCTGACTAGGACCCGAGTTTGCTCTTGAAAAGTCGCCGGTGAATCTGATCGGGCGGTTGAGTTAATTAGCCAAAAGAACAAGAAACAACAAAATACATAAGCACCGTACGCCTTTGTTGGATCCAAGGATCCCAATCCATGTGATCTTGGCAAGTGCCTTCATGTCTCCAACCACCCAAAATCAATGGAATCCATTTATCATTTAATTTTTTGCACATTTACTTGCATGCTTGGTGTATGAAAGAGTAGATTAACATTTAAATTTCTTGCGCAATTTTTTTTTTCTTTTGGCTTTGATTTTTGATAGAACCCAATTGACCAAAATATTCACATAAATAAAAAAGAATTATATAAAAACAGTATACACTTAAAAAAGCAATATATTCATATAAAAAAAAAACGCAATGTTTTTCACAAAATAGTTTCTTTTCTACAAAAGCAATGCGTTGACACGAGAAACAAAAGATTTAGTAAATCAAAGTCGTATGTTTTCCTATTAATAACAATAGCCAAGCTAATGTAGTCGTATTGTATACGCAAATAAATCAAAATCGCTTATTTTTCTACTAACAAAAGAACACCCAAGTTTCTTAGAACACAAGTTTAATCCGTCAAAAATATTTTTTTTTCCCCTTTTTTCTTGCATACACGTGTTGATTATGAAGACAAGTTATCCAAAATGAGACATCTCACATCAAAAATAGTGAAAACCGAAATCAATACTAAACTTTTTTTCTTACAAGAAATAAAATATGTTGACTATCTCACCACTATCTTTGAACACATAAACACCATGCTTGATTGCATGTATGTTTAAAAGTTTCTTTACCCCTCTCTCTTTGGGAATGTATGCCCCAACCTTGATAGCATGAAGTGTGGATCAAAGTTTCTTTACACCTACCTCCATATTAAGCTTTCTCCCCTTCAACATATGGTAATTTCCTTAATGTTACCCCTGATACAAGGAAAATTTCACATTCATTGGCTTCTTTTTCTACTTCAAGTGGCGTTTTGTCACATCTTGAGTTGGGTTCGTAAGAGCTTTGTTCACTTATAAATCATCGGTTTAATTCCTCACGTGCGCGTGATATTGAGTGCCTTCATAAACTCCTTAACTATTAAAAAAAAAATTTAGGTTCACAAATAATATATTTTTAAATTCTAAGCATTGATTTCTTTCTTCTCTTTTGATCATTACTAGTGAGATCACCCAAAATCAATCAAGCATGCCAACTTTGTCACATCCACCTCAAATTGCCACATGAATGATGAATATGCTCACAAGCCTCACCCCACACAAAAAACTTTTCCAAGATCAGAAAACCAAACCAACCCCAACACATCCACTCCACAATTAACAAAGAATCCAATCAAACACATCACAATAGAGAACAATATAATTCACACTAGCAAAAATAATCCCACCAATAGACAAAATAAACATCAAAAGCTCCCAAGATTCCATTTCATTCATTTTATACACATACACATGTTGCATGACTCAAAAAACTTGGCCCCTTTCCACCACCACCTCTTTATACAAATCCAAGGTCCACAAAAATAAGCTTATCCTCTCTCACCTAATAAAATTAAATAAAGACAAAAAAAAACCTCTTGATAAAAAAGCTCCCTTATTTACAGATACAACCTCTAGTTACAAATTTGTTGAGAGAAAAAGCCCCAAAGACAACCCAAAAAAAAAAAAAAGAGCTCGACAAAGATTGGACTAATGTACAATAATCCACAAGCAAACATAGCTCCCTTAAAAGATTATTTTTAGTCTTAAAACTCCTCACATATATTTTATGTTAATTTTTGGCTCCTCTTCATGACTTGATTTCTAATTTTGTATTTTCTCGGAGTAAAAAGTAAAATTTTCAGGCCACGGCGGTGATGCTATGGGTCCGACGTCGGTCGCGGTCGCGGCAACAGTCAAAACCCTCGATGCGGATCGGAGCGGGTTTGAACCCGAACTTTGTTCGGGCGCAGCCGGTTTTGTTGCGGGGCGATATCGGCGAGACCGAACCCGGGTCGGGTTTGTCCTCGGCGAAGCGGGCGTCGTGGACTACCGGGTTAGCGGATCGGGTCGGAGGCGAACCCGCAAAAATTGGAGGCGACATGGATTCTCCTCCCTACGTCAAAAAAAGCAACAATTAATAAGGTTTTCTTCGCAGGTTGCTCCACAACAACATAATATATTGCATAAATGACCAAAAAGATTAAAAATCTCACCTTTGTTAGGAAAATATCGAGGAGTTCGGCACCTGCCTTGTCATAAAGATCTGGCTGAGGACTGCAAGAGAGGGAGGAAAAAAAAAAAAAAAAAAAAAAAAAAAAGCAGCCCATGAGAAACAGTTTCAAATAAGAGGGGGCTTTTGGGAAAAAAAATTGTAAGGTCAGGACAATAATTACCTGGCGTGCCATCGGATGGGTCTTAACGGATCGGGTCCAGCGAGCTGCCCGACCCGTCGAGGCTTCGGACAGAAGACAGGGATCGAGGAGCCCCTCATCTCCTCGCATGCGGCGAAGGCGTTCTGCTTCATCACGAAATGATTCATGATTATCGTGTCCCTCGTTACTGCAAGAAAAAAGGGGGCAAAAAAAAATTAGAACATCAAAGCTTCTTCTTCATCTCTATTAGATCTCATGGATTTTGAGGTCAAATCAAAAAAATAAAAATTTAACACGTAATAGGCAAGCGGAATTTTAAAGAGATCACAGAGCCAAAAAAATTATCTATAAAGGAGGACGTAGAGAAATTTTTAATAGAGCTAAAAATCTTCAAAAAAAAAGGGTATAAGAGCATATGGGAGTGGGAAAAACTGGATCTTTTAACATGTTTCGAAGGCCGAAAGGTCAAAATTTACGGTTTTATAAAGGAAAAAAATTGGATTTTTGAAATATAATATGGCAAACAAAAGATGGGATCTTTCATAGAAAAAACCATCTGGGTGACCCAAAAAAAAAAAACTAAAGTTTTAAGAGATTCAAACAGAGAGAAATCATACTATGAAGTTTGAGAGAGAGAGAGAGAGAGAGAGAGAGAGAGAGGATACCTTGGCTTCCTCTTTTCCGGAGGAGAGGAGAGAGAAACGGAGTCCGAGAGAGAGACAGAGAAGAGGAGAAGGGGAAGATGGAAGGGGATTGAGAGGATATTTATATAGAAAGAAAGGGGAATAATAAGAATAGGATAAAAACGATAAGATAATGGCGGTGAGAGAAGAGAAGGGGGCCGTACGCTGGCATGGGTACACGATATCAAATGAACAGTGAAAAATGCCTCCTATTTTTAGTAATTGTATGTATGTAAACAGATTTCTATTAAACATTTGGAAAGAGGGAAAAAAAATTACAATGAGGATTTCGCCATCTACATCCTTGTAAATTTGTTTATTGCAGACTAATAATAGACAAATTTTATTATTACATCAGTCACTTTTTCTTTCTGAAATTTTACATATTAACTTTAATTTATTACACCAAACTGTTTTTGACTCCTCCTCCCCCTAACAGCCGTCTTTTAAATATCTTCTGCAGCCCTAGCATTTTTTTTTTTGTGCCCCCCACAAAAATCAAAATGTAATGTGAGCCTGTAATGGGAAGTAAAAAGGTAGATAAACTATTCAGTGTGTTAAAGTGAAAAAAGCACATCAAGTCATTCTATCAGAAAATCAACTCCATCCACTGCTCCAACTACAAACTAACCATGTACAGGGAGAGAGGGTAAAATCTTATTAAAAGTATTTGTTAAACTCTGTTAAAGATTAGCCAAAGATCGATATAATTAATGGTGTTGAATACGAGAGCGTGTCGGACATATCAAAGTTAGATTGGATAGGTGAGAACCAAGTATAGTTGACTAGGTTACAAGACTAGCCGACTAATGTGACAAATAGAGAGTTGAAAGTTTCTATTTCATTACAGACTAGTCGACTAATCTATGTATTAGTCGACTAATCAAGATTATAAATCGACTAATCAATGTTATAACTCGACTAACTCTGTTGCGCCGTCTGTTTTCAAATCTAATTCAGAATCTGTTTCTGATTCGATTTTGGTATTTTTGATTTTCTTTTCTTCGTGAATTCTTTGGCTATATAAGGATGGATAGTGTCCCCAATATTTGTAACTTATAATTGATTAAATTCAATAAGAACTATCTCCCCTTGCCCCGAGGACGTAGGCAAATTGTCGAATCTTGTTAAATATTATTGCTTGTTTTTCCTCTTGTTTCTATGTTCTTGTCATGTGGGTACTTCTCTAGCGCGTCTATCTCTATTGGTGGATTCATCATTGGTTGTTGCCTCGCGTGCAATAAGTGGTATTAGAGTATCTCAGGTTCGTCGTGGGATCGTGTGACGATTCCTAGAGCATAGTTGCTGTTTGGCGGACATCGTGTGTCGATCTCGGAGCAGCATTAGGACTATTTGTGGGATCGTGTGTCGATCTCAAAACAACGTTTGGATTGCTCGAGGAATCAAACTTGTAGGAGTAGATCGTTTTAGAAACTTTTCAAGGGTTTCGCCTTGAGATAAAGATTCTATCTTTATCTAGTTTGTTTGATCTAACTCCACTTGTTTTTTGCATTGTTTGAGGAATTAATTTAGAAGATGGCTGGAGATAGTACATCTATGGTGAAATCTGTGAATCCACATCTTTTGAGGATTGATGTGGTAAAGTTCGACGACAAGAACAACTTCGGAATGTGCAGATGTGAGGTGATGGATGCATTGACGGCATCAAACCTAGAATACATTCTACGGTTGGAGAAAAAGTGCGACTACTGAGGAAGATTGGGACAAGATGAACCGAACGGCGTGTGGCTTGATCAGATCTCGTTTGACACAAGACAGTGGGTATCATGTGTTGTATGAAACAATTGCGAGGCAGCTTTGGGAGATCCTGGAGAAAAAGTATCTAACGAAAAACATCGAATCGCGGTTACAGTTAAAGAGGAGGCTTTATCGCTTCCGAATGAAGAGAGAAATCTCCGTAGACGAACACATGAATAGCTACACAAAGATTCTTACAGACCTGGTTAATGTGGATGTGAAGATCGATGAAAATGATAAGGCAGTAATTCTATTGAATTCTCTTCCTGAAGAAGGGTATGAGATCTTAACTCTTACATTGATCAATGGAAGATAATCCCTAACCACAATGAGGTGTCTGCTACTCTGGTGAATTATGAAGTAAGGAGGCAGGACAGATTGTCTTATTCAGGGAGCAGAACAGTAGAGACATTGGCGGTAAGAGGCAAGAGTTTCAATCGGAAGGGCAGAGATGATCAGGGAAGATCGAAGTCCAGATCTGATGTTAGAGATCTGAAAAAGAACCAATACGCATTATGCAAGGAACTAGGGCACTGGAATATTGATTATTCGAAAGTCAAAGGTAAGAAGGAGTCGAAGACCGAGACAAATCTCGTATAGGTGGTCAGTACTTTTGCCAGTACTTCACAGGCGGATGGATCAGATTCAGACTTATTGCTGTTTTCTTTCTCTGTTACTACTCCTACTGTTGGTTACTCAGGTAAGTTTGAGTGGATCTTAGATACAGGAGCTACCTATCATGCGTGCCCGCACAGGGCCTGATTTTCTAACTTTGAGAAGCTAGATGAATATTTCGTTGTCATGGGTGATGATCATCTATGTAATGTGGAAGGGATAGGTACAGTCCATATCATGATGTTTGATGAGATAGTATGAGAATTGAATGAAGTGAGGTATATACCTCAACTCAAAAGGAATCTTATCTCAGTTGGTGCTTTGAAAACATTGGGTCTTGTGGTGTCTATACGAGATGATGTTCTCAAGATGACAAAGGCTCAATGGTGGTTATGAAAGGCGTCCGCCGGAATAATCTCTACTACTTGATGGGTAGTACAGTTACAGGTCAGTTTCGCTTGTTTTCCTCTTGTTTTAATGTTCTTGTCGTATGGGTATTTCTCCGATATGTCTATCTCTATTGGTGGATTTCTCATTGGTTGTTGCCTCTCACGCAACACCATATATGTCAAGTATTACTCACTTTCTTTAGATTGTGTAATCGTAACAAAAAGTATACGAAAAACAGAGGGGATGAACTTGTGCTAGTTTTTTTCCCCCCTGTGAATTGGGGGTTTGTGTGTGTGTGTGTGTGTGTGTGTTGGGGCAGGGGGCGGCGATGATGAAGGCAAATGAATGTTCGAATGACATGAAATTTTGAACCATGGGTGTCATGATGAGCGAAAGTCCTAACGAATTTAGAGGTGTCACTGAGCCAAATGCGAGGGACTGAATTTGTACTAGTTGCCAGGTGGAATTTTCATAGGAGAAAGGAGGGCTAGTGACGTCTGAATCCTCTCAACTAAAACATTTGTTTCAACAGTACACTTCTTAAATCACAATCATCACTTAGAATGTAATTGGTTGGCTTCGTGGAACAAAAGTCGGCTACTTGTGAATCATATTAAAAGCAGCTAGTAAAGTCTTTATCACTGCATCAAAACTTTGAAGTTGAGATATAGATATTCTAACACGTCCTCGTAAGTCGAGAGCTCTTTTAAGAGTCGAAAATTGGGTTTTTCTCAAGAGCCATATTTTTTATAATTTATAATTTGTTTTTTAGTGCGCACTGAATGCTATTTGAACTTGAGCTGCTCTGATATCATATTAAAATCCTTGTCACTACATCTAAACTTCAAAATTGAGGTGACGATTGAGATATTTATATTCTAACAACAACGATTATCACTCTCTGCGCATTGCACTCGTTCCACAATTCACTCAGAACAAATCATAAAAGGTTTTGTTTTAAGAAGTAGAACTCCGCTATCTATTGATAGTAAAGATGATCTAAATCGTAGACAAATGAGAGTGACCAGCTGAGAAGATTGCAAATTTTTCACTGCATTCAATCGTGCCAGATGCAAGAAGTATTGGAGAAAACTTTAAACAAAAGTTTTAAAATATTTTCTAATAATTTAAAATTAGTTTCAAACATATAAGGACATATTTTGATACATGTAATTTGCCAAATTTTTTTTTACCATCATAATTTGTGGCGAGAAGATGAATGTTGATAGGTATTTCTTGCATAAATATTAAAAAGAAAATTCCACAAAATGTAAATTGGGAGTCAATTGTCATTTAACAAAGTTAATTAGATGCTAATATCCTATAATCCAACACTCCAAACAAAATATTTGGTAAAGTTTTTGAGTAGCAGACATGGTATTATATTAAGTAGTTAAAAAAAAATTCTTTGTGAACCTTGCAAATTAGTCATCTATGGAAGTTCATAATAGGTGTGGACACAATATCATTAGACATAATGTAGGATATTAATATCAAATTAAGTTAATTATTGAGAATTCTTATCCTTGAAAACTTTTTTTGTAACATTTAGTCTATGTTCACATCGGAGGGTGAAATCTCAAGCTTCAATGTCCTCTAATTTAGTCCAAAAGGGACACGAGAAAGCTTCAAAGCATGTGATTTGTTGAAATTCCACATCATGGACTAAGGGTCCAAATAAACTTGAATTAGCTTGCAATCCAACAAACTCCATAATTAATTCAGTGTTCACACTAAAAAGTTTAACTTTCAACATGCAACCCTCTAATTTAATTATTTTATCCATCCTACTTCACTGAATTTAATTTTTAAATTTTTTTATTAATCATAAAATTGTTTTTGTGTCTCTGTGTGTGTGCGTGTGTGTGTGGGGTGGTGTGGGGGTGTGTGTGTGTGTGTGTGTGTGTGTGGGGTGGGGGGGGGGGGGGGGGGGGGGGGGGGGGCTGGGGGGGCTGGGGGGGCAATGGAACACGAATTCTTATAAATATAAATAGGGATATTTTGGACTTTTTTTAGAGTAGAAGTGTCCAAAAAATAATGACGCTCTTATGATATTTTAATGGGTGTCTTAATCAATTTGGTGGGTGCTAATATTTGCCTTTGATGCAAATCGGTAATTCAATAGCCTGAATGAATATTTCTCTTATCATTTAACTTACAATTTAAATATTCTTTTTCTTTGTAAAAATAATCCATGTAACATTATTAGTTGGGTCAAGACATGTCAAATATTTTTAAGAAAATGAAAGCAAAACAGCATATTTGAGCAAAAAAAATTTTAATTTATGCTTGACTTTAGTGAAAAATTATTTAGTTAGAGATAAATATTGATTTGGACAATCAAATACCCAAATCTGAAACAGATGAACAATTAACTTTTAATCCTCAAGTGAATCCTAGGTTTTATGAGCGGGTTTGAATCGAATGTGATTTGCATGTAGATCTCCTAGGATTCGACCCATCCCCGTGCCCGCCGGCGCAAATAGAGGGGGGAGAGAGAGAGAGATTCTGGGTGTGTTTGGATTCATAAAAGTGGGAGGAAAATGATCAACTTTTTCATTTACACTTTAACATTACTAATCAAATACCAAAAAACACAATATATTTTTCAACTTATACTTTCATATCAACACTAAATATCAGAAATTACATAAATTTAATTTTCTATTATACTTTCACATTTGACACATCACTTTTTACTGGCACTTTTTTTACCCCCTTCCATCAAACCAAACAGGTGGTGTATAGTACCTATTAAAACCTCTCATTTCCAACATTATTTTCAGAAAACAGCTAAAAAAAAATTTAGAGCAAATGGAATTAAATATTTTGATGTTGTCGAGATGTTTGGTCCCATGAAGGGGTCCCCAATGGAACAGGATCCCCTGCCCTTTCAGCTTTTTTGTCTCCAAGCATGGCAATATTTATTCTCACCCCCATTTCCAATACTCCACTCACTGCATGACTCGATGAGAGGGTGTGATCTCTCACTCATTCAACGGATGAAAAATAGGAGTGCGTTTAGGATTTTGGACTGAGTTCAAATTGAGGGATTTAACTTTATGAATCGGGATTTGGGCCGGAGTCGTTGGGGGCAAAAATCAAGTTGGGAACAGGCTGGCCTTGACAGTAGTGGGCCCAACATGTTTAGATTTTGTGAGTTGGATTTGATTTTTTGTCCTTCTATTTCTTCTGATGTGAATGAAAAAGTTCGGTTTGGTGAGAGTTAGATCTGGGTAGTGTACGGAGCATTGAACTTGAGTGTCCAGAGAGTCACATGGCAGAAGACTGGAGAATATAAATCATTGTGCTAAGTTTTTTGAGCAAAAATGATTTTAGTGTTAATTAGGGGTTAATGTGATTAATCAAGAGGTTAGGTTAAACGCGGAAAAAGGATTAGGGGGAGGGGTTCCCGTCTCCGGGCCACGAGGGATGATAATGGGTTGGGACCGAGCGGCGGTAGAGCACCAAGACTCAACCAAGGGGCTGCTTGGATGGCCGGAAGTGGGTGGAAGTGAGCAGCGAGAAGTAGCATTTTTTTCCTTTTTGAAAATGAGAATTTTGTTTTTCTTCTGATGTTTGGATGATAGTTGAGAAGTGTAGTTGAAAAAATGTAATATTTGTTACGGTGTTTATATGACTAGAGGCGGAACCAGGAAAAATTTTTGGGGTGGGCTGCAATTTTTATAATATATACTTATGAATTATATGAATTTATCAAAAGAATAAAACAGTATTCTCCACTAAATCAGGAGTGAAACTAGGAATAAATTTGCTAAAAAAAATTAAAATAGAAAGGGGTCTAACACAATATATGAAAAAAAAATAAAAATAGAAATGAATTTAAGCCAATATATAAAAAAATGGCCGGGCTGTAGCACAGCCCAGCCCACTAATGGGTCCGCCCATGTATATGACAATGTCAAAGTGAAAGCGGAAAAATTAATCACAAAGTTGATCACAAATTAATATTAAAATAAATATTAATTATTAAAAAATTAGACTGTAATTAGACTGCAAGTGAGATTTACATGTGCATAAAATTAACTATTTTGAAATATAACTTATCATTAATTAGATTTATATGATCACAAAATTAACTATAACACCTTAAAAGTGAGGAAATAATTATGTAAAAGCTAAAAGATAAAAGAAAAATGGGCCCATTTTCTTTCTGTTGTTTGAATGGAGAACGAAAGTGAAAAATTAGACCTCTCACTTTTTTACTTTCTCACTTTCAATTCTAACCAAACGACCCCAAAAGATGCCTGGCTTTGACCCTTAACCCTATCGCAATTTTAGCCGTCAGACTTTATTCTTTAAACCCTAGGTAGGGGTTTAGCTTGAGCTTAGCTTATTTTAGGCCCGATCTTTAACCGAGCCTATTTGAAAGCTCTCTTCTCGGCTTTACCCTTTCAAATCCACTTTGGTTTAATTTTAGCTTTGAGGCTCCCATCCTAGTTTATCGCCAGGCATTTGAACTTTATAATATGGTATGCCATCGCAAGTCGAGCATCTTTTTCGTGGACTAAACTTTAAATTCTTTTACGCAACGATATTCTGTTTAATCTGATTTTTATATGACCTGTCAGAAGTAAACTTGAGTGAATCTTATACTCATTTAAAGTTCTTACCATCACACCAAATATGAAGTTGTGATAGGAATTGAGAGAAATAGTTTTTTATCATGTAATATTTTTTTAAAAATAGCTTTCAAAAACTTTGGATCGGTGGATGATAGTATTATGGAAATTATATAGAAAGTTCACGGGAGTTTATTTTTTAAAACTACATGATAGTTTTTGAAAGCTATTATTGACAAATTATGTCTCTCAAGCGGGGAAAAGGATAATTATCACAAATCTGAGATTTATTTTGGTGTTGCAGTGGATAGTAGAATGTGTAGACGGGTAACCTCTAATTGTAAGGGTTCGGTTCATGTGTGTGAGCCACACACACATACAATATCTGGTATTGACACGTGGATGGAAACTCTTATAACTTGTTCTCTTATTGTATGTGTGTGGTTCACACACATGAACCGAGCCCTAATTGTAAAGACTTGAGACACCATCCCTAAAAACTAACTTTTTAAGTAGAGCTTCTCAAATTTTATATATCTAAGATCATCCTCATCCTCATGTATCACCACGAAGGATATAAATGATAACGGCGATGAATGTCCCGGCTGCGCGCCCAGGGGGCTGTGCACGTTGAAGGAACAGCAGAGCAGCTAACCTGGCAATGCAGTATCGCCAGCGTGGGGTGGGGTAGCGGATGGAGCTTGCTTAAAGTCCCCACAGCTCCAGCGAACTTTTCAGAAATGGTGATCGATGTTGAAGGGACGAGGGGTTGGGGGAAGGTGACAGTGATGTCTTTTGCAAAGCGACGGCTGTCAACTTAACCTGGCGGTATTTGTGGGGGGCTGACACTGTTGCCAGCGAGGCGATAGCAATGGCGGTTGAAAAGTTGAAGTTGGTCAATATTTGTCTACTGAAGCTTTGAAAACTTCTCTACTTTTCCAGCAAGGCCATTGCCGCTCGCGCTGTCAAGCTCCAAACAGCGGATGTTAACATTGCCTTAGCTGAGAGGGGAGAGCATCAAAATCTGGAAGATGGATTTTTTTTCAACGCTTGATTGGAGAGAGAGAGAGAGAGAGAGAGAGAGTTGGAGCAAAGAAAATCAAAAGCAAGCAGAGGCATTGGATGTCGACTGACGTAAACAAATGTGCATGTTGTGTTGGAAATTTTATGATATTTGTTAAAACATGTAATATCTTTACAAATTAAATTAAGATAAAATAACAATTATTCTAATATGTAACAATAATTATAATTAAAATAAAAATAAGGAATCTGATCTGGGGAATACAATGAGAATCTCGCTACCCTTAAGGATTAAAAGCCTGTCTCCATGTCTAGACGTTGAATCGACATGCCCTAAAGGATCAAAAACCCATCTCCATGTCCTGACATTGAATCGACCTTATCCCCGAATTCACCAGCACTCAGCCCAGGACGGTGGGCAGAGTCTCTACTCAAATGAAGAAATTGCTCAGAAAAATGAAGATAAAAATTCTTTTTAACGCTGAAGCCATTCTCACGAAGAGCAGTCTTCATGTTTCTTTTAAGATGAAAAAAAGAGAAATGAGTTGTGTATCTTACTATTGGAGTGAAGGGTCTATTTATAAGCTTAGAAGCCAAGTTGTTATAACTAACTCCAACAGAAAATCCAAACAGTTGAGATATTTTCTCAACTGATTTAGATTCTGAGACTTGATCAAAGTTGAATTGGTAAAACAAAATTTGAAATGAAAGCTTTTCTTTTATTTTAATTCAAAAAATCCAACAGTCCGTCCCAAAAACTTGAGTTTAAGGGAAGTCAGAATAAAACAAATTAATAATAAATAACAATCAAATCATCAGATCATAAAACACGAGTGAAATTGGGCAATATCATACTGTGAATTCGGGACAGGTGGGCTATGCTTGTAACTTTCCTTAGCGAATCATCGTCATCTGAGAGACATAGTGGATTACGCCTGAAACTAGTCTCTTTTACCAGATATTAATAGAATACACACACAGTAAGTCACCATCTATTGAGCGAGCGGGTTGAGCGTTAAAGGCCATGCTCACAATAACCGACTCATGAGAGTTTCTAGGGTCAGCCCTGCCCCCCCAACCGCGGCCATCACGGTTCCTCTCACGTAGGTAAGTCCTCCAAGGATACTACAGCTGGATAGTATACCCTTCACACTACATGCGTTGGACTTATTAAGAGTGAAACTCATCCTTACCTAGCTGTATCATAAGAGCATCTCACCATAGAGAAGGGGCAGTAGGTACAACGCTACATATAGGATATAAATATATCCGGTTTGATGCTCCACACGAGTTTCACCAGTCCAGCTTGTTACTATCATATTGAACCTCTTTCATGGAATCAGCTCCCAATCAAGTAGGTTGGGTTCCCGCTATCGGTGAATTCTACTATGCTTTTAACCCATTTCCATCAATGAAATTAGGAATATAATCTTAGAAAGACCCTTAATCAGAATGACTATGTTTTTAGGGTCAGAAAATTGGCTTAACAGCCTTTTATTTTCAAGTGGTGACAGTCAGAGATTTAACCCTTCATGACCACATTATTATGACTCTTGACATCTTTTATTAGACCTATAAAGTGTTTGGGTAATTATCAGAGTCTCCCCCATTTAGAATAAGGTAGTTATAAAGTTTTTCTTGTAACATTAGTTTCAAAACGAACAAATTATACCATAATAGTTATGATAAAGCATATATACATTTTATTTGACTATTCAAATATTTAAAGTATATATGTCTATATTTATATGCTAAAAAATAGTCATGAAATTTATGTTTGTCAAATGTCATAGAATGCACAATTAGAGCCAAAGTTTAAGAATTAACATGTAATTCAGATATATCTGAAAAATAGTTTAAGCATATACTTGATCAAAACATTAAGAACTATACATGTACTAGAGGAAAATATTTATTATCCATTCTATTCACTTTATTAAGACATTAATGATGTCACAGATGAGATTTTGATATCTTATAAGATGGCTACAAATTGGTTCCTTACCAGATAGCAAAGCGTCCTAATTTATCTTGTCATTTATATTATTAATAGTATCCGAATTTTCATCTTAAGAAAATTATCATTGTTTTAACTTAGTGATTAGGATATAAAATATAATTTTTCCTTGTACATACAACATGTTCATGCTTTCACAAATAATACATGCATATAATGTATGCAATATATATCTTTAGTTTTGAAAATATGTCACATTTAAAATCTCCAAAGAAATTTTAAATGATTTTTAAAAATATTCATAATTTAATTAACAATGAAAATTATAATATTCTTTAAAAAAAGGTAAACTCTTTTAAAGAAATATTTGAAGTGCATGATTATGTAAAATATAGCAATCATTTAATATATTTTATTATAAAATGATGCACTTATAATTTTAATATATATACACGCACATAATTTCATGAATAAAAAATTAAAAGTTTAATATTTTTCGCAAATATAAGAATATTCTCATAGTTAAATCATGAAAACACTTAAGTAGAAGGTGTATAAATTTTTTAGTTTAAAAATATATTTTTAAGAAGTGTAATAAGTTACATCAACATATGACATTTTTTATTTAATATAGTTTCAATAATAAATATCTCATTGAATAAAACATAGTAGTGAAATGAGAAAATATTTTTACTTATAAGTTAATTTTGAAAATTTATTTCATTACTCTAGATATTAAAATATATAACTTTTCAAATTTTAAGACATGTAATAAGAATCTGATTTAAAATTTCTAACCAAGAATTTCGACCAATTCTCGACAATTAAAACTATATTTGAAAATATCAAAATAGATATTTAATTTATCTCTAAATTTAGTTAGAGAGAAATTATAGTTTGTATAGTCAAAATTGAAATCTGATTTCTAAAAGTCTAAATAGGACCAAATCTAAACTTGATAATTATAAGTTAAGGGTAATGTCTAAAATAATAATGAGATTAGGAGGTAGTCTCTTCATCTCAATTATAATACTAAATTATAGGAAAATTATTCATTTAGGCAATTTAACCTTATTAGATTCCAATTAAAGTTAGTTGGGGACAAAATCGCACATGGCTATTCATCATCCTGTACATGGATAGGATTCCAATTCTAGCTAATTTATCATGATCCGATTATTATTTACATCAGAATCAAATATGAAAGACAGTTAGAGCTCGGACTAACCATAATTTGTAATCAGGACTAATTCTAGATAGATTCAGGTATGTCCAAATGGTGATAGAATTAAAGTTATAATCTAAACAACATCACTTCTAAAGTTATGGTGAATAAAGACTGATGATAAATTTAATAAAAGATTTTAAAATATTGCGTTAGTCAAAACCTCAATTTTATCAGTCTAATTGGTCAGGTCGGCGTAACTCAGGTTGGAGGTTTTTCGCTCTTGGCGTTCCTTAATTATAGAATCACGTTAAATACCCTTCCTTTGTTAAACACTAATTATATGAAATTTTGAGGAAATGATTTACCTTTTAATTTTATTATCCTATTGATCTAAAGATACTCAAAAACATGTGCCTATTTCAGCTACATTAAGAGTGTACAAATAATATTATTGTACTCTAGATTTGTCAAAATGATAGGAAGATTTCTACCATATTTTCTGTATTCATAATATTAAAATGTCAGAATATAGGTTTATGTGAGTAGTTTTAAATTAGGATATTTTCTACCATATTTTCTGTATTCGTAATTTTAAATATCAGAATATATGTTTATATTGATAGCTTTTAAATTAGGGTATGCAAGATAAAAAGGATGTAGGGGATCTTAGTTTCAATTTGTAAAACAATATAATTTAGTTGCTTTTATTGTGAAGAAAAAAAATGGATTACCATCTCTGCTTAGAGATTATTCTATTGTTGAAAAAAACTAAATGATGGGGTTTAACTGGGAAAAAAATAAGGATCATCATCCATTTACATATATGATGGGAGGGGAATCACCCTAAAGACAGACAGACATAATACTTTTAAAATTAACTAGTTACGCAAAATAGACCTAAATTATTCCAAGCTCCACATAAAGATAAAAGTTATAACATTTGACATTTAAGTGCAAAGGAATTGAAATGATATTACAGGACTAGGCATGAACTTATTCGAAAAAGAAGCTTTGCAGTTTACACTAAATGATTAGATAAGCATATATAAATAAAATAAGATGATAAATTATTGTCCTCAAATGAATACACATTAACTTATATATCGACTGTACTTTTGTTTAGGCACAATTAAAGAATAAGGACACTAGTTATATTGCAGAACAATGAATTAGGCAGAAATCATCACTATTAAATTTTCTTGTAAAAGTATAAAAGAAACGATGAACTAAAAGATGAATTTCAGAAAATGTTGAGAAAATATCTACAGGGTGTAATTGCCATAATAAAACTTTATCATTAAACAGTACAAACATGATTTATGCAAATATTTCCAATTCAAGGGTAGTTAATGTATTTCATTGAAATGATAAAACAAGATTATAAATCAAAATTGCTGGAAATAGACCAATTTGTCTTCTAAATGTTGTATAAAACTCGAGTAATAATTTTAATCAACATGATTTGTAAGAATAAACAAATCTTTTGCAAGAGTTCAGTTAATTTGCGTTGATAGAAAATAGATTAAATGAAAAGAGACATTATGCATATAATTTTGATCCTTAGATTGTTGGAAATTTTATACTATTTCTAAAACATGCAATATCTTTACAAATTAAATTAAGATAAAACAACAATTATTCTAGTATGTAACAACAATTATAATTAAAATAAAACAAAGGAATTTGGCTTGGAAATGCAGTCGCGATGTCGCTACCCTAAAGGATCAAAAGCCCATCTCTATGTCCAGACGTTGAATCAACCTTATCTCTTTAGCGGTAAAGGATCCCCCGGATTCACCAGTACTCAGCCCAGGACGGCTTCGGTGGGCAGAGCCTCTACTCAAATGAAGAAGTTGCTCAGAAAAACGAAGATAAAAATTCTTTTTAACACTGAAGTCATTCTCACGAAGAGTAGTCTTCAGGTTTCTTTTATGATGAAAAAAGAGAAATGAGTTGTGTTTCTTGTTATTGGAGCGAGGGGGCTATTTATAAGCTTAGAATCCAATTTGTTATAACTAACTCCAACAGAAAACTCAAGCAGTTGAGATATTTTCTCAACTGATTAGATTCTGAGACTTGGTCAAAGCTGACTTAGTAAAATAAAATTTGAAATGAAAGTTTTCTTTTATTTTAATTTAAAAAATTCAACATGATGGGTATTGTCGGTCGACCGCCCGGTCAACGATAATGGCATGCACATGGCATACCTACTCCCTGTTAAATCTCACAGAGTGAGTCGGTCTACCGATGTGATGCCTCTGCTTAAATCTAGATTATGCCATGTTAAATCTAGATTCTTCCCCTGAGTTTTAAAAAAAAAAAAAACACTATGACTAATGGCCTGAATTAGCCAAATGATGGGCTCTTGGAATAAACTAGGGCCTCGGTGATGAACACTTAAATTTCCTGTGGATCACATGTTCATTGACTAGACTACTGGTTTATGTATTAATGGACTCTTGGGTTGGGCTGGCGGCCGGCCTGAACTGAAGTACAAGTCCACATCCCGTCTGAATTCTAGAGAGCAATTCTTCCACTCATCAGCCCACCGAATTTTCATCTCTCTCTCTCTCTCTCTCTCTCTCTCTCTCATATGTTGAATATAAGATGGAAGTGATCAAAATTATGATCTCCTGAAAGATTGTGACACATGACAAGTCTAGCAAATCATGAGATCACGACTCAAATTTCATCCAACAGATCCCGTTCGACCACCTGGCAGTTAGAGCGGCTACAACCACTAGGCACGTGAGGTTATAAGTGCAGATATGGAATTTCATTCTCGCCAGCCAACACGACTCCAATAATCATGCGTCATTTAAACCAATTACAGTTGAGGCGTTATACAGTTAAGATTATGAACAGATACAGAGGCGGAAAACGTTGAGAGCCACCACTCAACTGGCTATCCCTTAATTATAAAAGCCAATCTCTTCCTGCTTGACAGGAGATCGAACCTTAGAGAATTGAACCTGTAATAAAGTGTTGAGAACTCCTTATAATCCCTTTGATTTAGTGGAATCTCTTTCTATCTCTTTTGGAACCGTGATTTTTTTCTTACGAGTTTTCCACCTAAATTCTCTGGTATCTGCGTTGCTTTACTTTTTCTCTTACAAATTGTAGATAAATTTCCCCAAGAAATTGACCTCTATAAATACCCAACTAACAGTCAAACTTGTATGTTGTCTTAAAAAGAGAATAATCAAACTCTGTGTGAATAAAATTTTAAAAAAAATAATTTTCTCATACACCTACAAATACAACCTATACGCTTCTTTGCTCTAAAACAGTGCATCGAGCCTACAAATTCAAGAAAAGAACACACAACATGAAGAAAAGTCGTGTGAATGTATGGTTAATTAATGTGCAGTTTCGAAGTATTTTCGAGAAAAATTGAAAGCTAAAATTTGTGGATATTGATAGTTGGGGAATGCCATTGCTTTTCAAAACTTTGGTCTGTGGTGTTTATAATATATTGTGTGACACTTTCCTTAGTTTGTAGCCTCTTATTTGTTTCAGCTGTAGTGTACATATTTTCGACGATTACGTTCAAATTTGATTAGATCTAGGATGGCTACAATTTGGTTGTGTCACCTTCAAGTTCCTTTCCTTTTAGTTTTACTCGTTAGGTGTTTAGATCGAACAGGAAATTTAATATGGTATAAGAGTGTTCTCATCGTGCGAGTATTAAAAAGCGAAGATAAAATAAAAATGTTGTTATAACAAAAAGTTTAGGTTTTAGCCCTCAAAAAAAGTGTTCGAACTGCGAGAACATATTAAAATATAATATCTCAACAGTAATCATTTTCTAAAAGAGATGACCAGAGCATCAAATCAGCTGTTGTGTCCCCTCCAAGGGTCACTAGTAGCTAGGTTCGTGAGAGAAGAATTGAGGAAAGAATGATGAGAAACTGAACTGCAAACAAACACATTGATCCATACAATCAACACAAATACATGTATACGGTTCATATGTAGCCGGAGCTGTGATCTTCCTCATCGCCAACCAAGTACATATACCTCCGTTAATCTTGCCTTGTTGGAGAGAGCACTGGGACGCACGAAAACAGAAAGAAAACCAAAGGAATACAAACTGAAGCACAAACAAGAGCCGAAACTTAATAGGAAATGAACCACTTGAGAGAGGGAGGGTGGCTACAGGCTCTCTACTAGGGTGGCTTGTAGGCGATGAAGCTGACGCACTGCACCTGGCGGTTGTTGTCGAATCCGATGAGCCGGACGTGTTGTGCCGGTGACAACAATCTATTGAGGATCTCACAAATCTCCCAAGCACAGAGAATAATCCCAAACAGCACAAAATAACCACCAGAAGAAAGCACAAAACGCAAACAATAACTTTAACGAGGTTCAGCCTGAATGCCTACGTCCTCGGGGCAATCCAATGGAAAGATTAATTACCAGGAAGATGATTACAATTGCTAACAGCCTCTTTGAATGCAAGAGAGCTCAGCAAAATCTCTTTTCTTGATTCCAAAACCTAGGTTTTAAACAATAGCCTTAAATACACATATTTCCGAAACAGCAGATTTTCACCCGCACCCGACTGTCGGTCGACCGGGCGGTCGACCGACCTCTTCTCCCGGTCGACCGGTCAGTCGCCTGGGTGCCCAACAGAGAGTTAGGCACTTACAGTCAGGGACTGCGGTCGACCGGTCGGTCGACCGCCTTCTGATCCTGTGCACGCTGTGCATGTCGGTCGACCGACTAGCCTGCTTTCTGCTGCTGCTGCTATTTCCTGCTGCTGTTCTCTTTCGCCTCTCATCGTCGACTTCCTTGGCGATCATCTCGACGACCCTCGGCAATCCATTGTCAAATTCCTCTGCAATAATCTCTCTTTCCAATAATTCTCCACCTCGCTGAAGATTCTCCAAATCTGAGCCGAACACCGACTCGATAGCGGCTGCACCATTGTGGTTGCCTACGTACCCCTGTCCAAGGGATCAAGCCGTCCGTAGTTCACCTGAATGAGCTTCAGAAAGCTCAAGTCACCTGAAGGACATGGAGCAAAGCTTTGCAATGTGCAAACTTCACTCCCGACACCACCTTCGTAAGCATGTCGGCCGGATTATCCGAAGTGTGAATCTTCAACAAGTCGATGTCACCTTCCTCCAGAATCTCCCGAACGAAATGGTACCTGACATCAATATGCTTCATCCTTGCATGATAGACCTGGTTCCTCGCCAAATAGATGGCGCTCATGCTGTCACAATTAATCTTCAGCAGATCCTGTTCCACGCCCAAGTCATCAAGCAACCCCTGAAACCAGATTGCCTCCTTCATGGCCTCTGTCATAGCCATGTACTCAGCCTCTGTGGTTGACAAAGCGACGGTAGACTGCAGTGTGGAGCGCCAACTCACCGGTGCCTGTGAGAATGTGAAGACATATCCCGTCGTCGACCGGCGCTTGTCAAGGTCACCTGCATAGTCTGAATCAACATATCCTATGCACTCTTACTTTCCAGTGTCGTCCTTCTCAAACACTAAGCCTACATCAATTGTTCCCTTGATGTATCTCAAGATCCATTTCACAGCTTCCCAATGACCCTGTCCCGGATCATGCATGTATCGACTCGCCATGGAGACGGCCTGTGATAGATCTGGTCTCGTACACCCCATAGCGTACATCAAGTTACCCACAGCATTGGCATATGAAACGTGAGACATATACTCACGCTCTTGAACACTCCTCGGAGACATCTTTGCAGATAATTGAAGTGAGGAGTCATAGGTGTACTTATAGACTTGGTATCTTTGCTGATATTGAACTTCTGCAGTGCCTTCTCCAAATAACCCTTCTGAGTTAAACTCACCCTGCCAACTCTCCTGTCTCTAGTGATCTCCATGCCCAATACTTTCCTAACTTCGCCCAGATCCTTCATCTCAAACTCTGACGATAGATTCTTCTTCAGAGCATCAATAGCAGATCTCGACCTCGAAGCAATCAACATATCATCTACATAAAGAAGTAGATAGATATATTCACCTGATGGGAGCTTGTTGTAGTACACACATGGATCATAATAGCTACGTGTGTACTTCTTCTTCCCGATGAAGCTATCAAATCGCTTGTACCATTACCTAGGAGATTGCTTCAATCCGTACAGCGACTTCTTTAGCTTGCATACTAACTCTTCCTTCCTGCAGTTTTGTAACCTGTGGGCTGTGTCATGTAAATCTCCTCTCAAGATCGCCGTGGAGAAAGGCGGTCTTCACATCAAGTTGCTCAAGGTCCAACTCATTCTGCGCAACCAAGGCCAATAGAATACGAATTGACGAGTGTTTAACTACAGGAGAGAATACCTCGTTATAGTCAATTTCTTCCCTCTGAGCGTAGCCTTTAGCCACCAACCGAGCCTTATAGCGCACTGCATCTTCTTGGAGAGATCCTTACTTCTTAGCAAACACCCACGTGCATCCTATGGCCTTCTTCCCTTTGGGCAACTTGGTGAGTTCCCATGTGTCGTTCTTGTAAAGAGATTGCATCTCCTCATTCATGGCCGCTTTCCACATCTTTGCTTCCGAACTGATCTCAGCTTCTCTGAAGGTAGATGGAATAGCCTCTTCGACAACTGGAAGTGCTTACGCAATGAGCATATCAGTGGTGAGCCAACCTGTTCTCCTAGTGTTCCTTCTCGGTCTTTCCACCGCAGTAAGATCTGGAATAGTACCCATGACCTGCTCTTGACCCTGTTCAACTTTTTCAGCTACTCGATCACTGCCCTGTGTCACATCAGGAATGATCCGAACTGATACTGATTCCTCTAGAGATGGTGGATCTGCATCAATCTCCACCTGCTGCAATAGCTCCTTAGTCTTGCTGGTCTCCACCTGCTGAGAGACCGTAGGCTTCATTAAAGAAACCTCATCGAACGTGACATCCCTGCTTAGTATGAACTTGTTGTCTATTTGGTCCCAAATTTTGAACCCCTTGGTTCCTCGTTTGAAGCCAACAAACACCCCTTTCTTTGCCCGTGGGTCCAACTTGTCTTCTCTGACATGGCAGTAGGCTGGACATCCGAAAACCCGTAGCAAATCATAGTCCCTAACAGTTTTTCCTGACCAAGCTTCAAGAGGAGTCTTCCCCCTATTGCAGACGACGACAACCTATTGACGAGGTGGCATGCATACGCCAAAGCTTCAGCCCAAAACTTCTTTGACAGTCCTGCATTGGATAACATACACCGGACCTTCTCTAGCAAAGTTCGGTTCATTCTCTCAGCCACCCCATTTTGTTGCGGAGTCTCTCGTACCGTGAAGTGCCTCTCTATGCCCTCATCAAGGCATAGCTGTAGGAAAGGATCCGATTTGTACTCTCCTCCATTGTCAGAACGGAGGACCTTGACCTTCCTTCCCATGCTTCTCTCCAGATTAGCTTTCCACTTCACGAACAGTTTTAGGACTTCATCTTTGTGTCGCATAGTGTACACCCAACAACGCCTAGAAAAATCATCAATGAACGACACAAAATAGTGGTTATCTCCAATCGATGCAGTCTTGGTAGGTCCCTATACATCCGTGTGAACATAGTCAAGAATACCCTCTGTGCAGTGTGAAGTTGTGCCAAACTTCACCTTAGTCTTCTTGCCGATGACGCAATGCTCACAGAAATCCATCTTGTAGGTCTCAGCACCCTTCAGCAACCCTTGCCTCGTAAGAGCTTGCAATGACTTCTCTCCTGCATGACCCAGTCTCATGTGCCACAGCCGGGTTGAATCTTCCTTTTGACTGGTAGAAGCTGCCACCTGCCCTGTCACCGTACTACCCTTCAAGTAGTACAAGTTGTTCCGGCGATCGGCCTTCAACCCACCATCGAACCCTTTGTCATTCTAAGGACTCCCTCCTTAATAGACACTCCTAGGCCCAATGATTCCAAAGCTCCTACGGAAATCAAGTTCCTCTTCAACTGAGGTACAAACCTCACTTCTTTCAGCTCCCTCACCATCCCATCAAACATTCTGATTGGAATAGTGCCAACACCCTCCATGATGCACGGATGATCGTCGCCCATGACGACCGAACACCCCTCCAGCTTCTCAAAACTGGTAAACCAGTCCCGATTAGGGCATACATGATATGTTGCACCTGTATCCAAGATCTACTTGTTTTCACCCGAGTAGCCTATGACGGGAGTTGTAACTGAAAAAGAGAACACTGACGAATCTGTGTCCGATCCATCTGCCTATGATTTACTGCTTGCAGTGTTAACCACCTTTGCTAGATTTGCCTCGGATTTCGATTCTTTCTTCTTTCTCTTGAACTTCGGATAGTCCACCTTCCAGTGCCCAATCTCTCTGCAGAAAGCACACTGATTCCTTTTGAGATCCCTGAAGCCCGGCCTGGACTTTGATCTTCCTCTAACCTCCTTGCCCTTCCTCGATGAACCCCTACCTCTTACCTCCAGTGCCTCCGCCAATGAGCTTGACTTAGAAGAATGTCTCTCCTTTCTTCTTGCCTCATAACTTGTCAGTGCAGACGACACTTCATGGTAGTCCAAAGTCTGCCTACCATTGATAAAGGTCATAGTGAATGTCTCATACTCCTCCGCCGGGAGTGAGTTCAGGAGGATGATCGCCTTATCTTCCTCTTCTACCAAACATCCATATTTATCAAGTCTGTAAGAAGCTTAGTGTATCGGTTGATATGCTCATTCACTGTGCTCCCCTTCTTCATCCGAAACTGATACAGCTTACTCTTAAGCTGCAACCTGGACTCAACACTCTTCGTCAGGTATTTCTTCTCTAGGGTTTCCCACAGATGCTTCGCCGACGTCTCATGTTGTGCAAGGTATTTTATGTCTCGCGACAAACATGAACGTATCAACCCACACGCCGATCTGTTCATCTTTGCCTACTCTTCATCAGTGGTAGTGCTCTTCTTCTTCTCCAATAGGAGAGTGTCCTCGAGGTTCGATGCATTCAGCGCATCCATAACCTCACATCTCCACATCCCGAAGTTATTTGTGCCGTTGAACATGATAACTTCAATCCTTGGGTGAGAATTCATTGTCTTAACCGATGCAATTTCTTCTGCCATTGAGATTTCTGATCCTCTATCTATGCGGAAGAATAACCAACTGGAAATAGATCACTACTCAGATAAAAATTAGATTTTACCTTTCCCTTGAAACCCTAAATCGAGTTTCTCTTCGGATCTACTTCACCACAGATTCCACGAGCCCTCCTTGCGTCCTCCTGAGATCGACACACGATCCCACGAACACCAATACCTCTGATCTGAGATCGACACACGATCTCCACCGAATCAGATCTCGAGCCCTTCGAATCTTCAGAAATCCCAAGCGAAACCTGGATACTCTGATACCACTTGTTGTGCGGTGACACAACAATCTATTGAGGATCTCACAAATCTCCCAAGCACAGAGAATAATCCCAAACAGCACAAAACAACCACCAGAAGAAAGCACAAAACGCAAACAACAACTTTAACGAGGTTCGGCCTGAATGCCTACGTCCTCGGGGCAATCCAATGGAAAGATTAATTACCAGGAAGATGATTACAATTGTTAACAGTCTCTTTGAATGCAAGAGAGCTCCAGCAAAATCCTTTCTTGATTCCAAAACCTAGGTTTTAAACAACAGCCTTAAATACACAGATTTTCGAAACAGCAGATTTTCACCCGCACCCGACTGTCGGTCGACCGGGCGGTTAACCGACCTCTTCTCCCGGTCGACCGGTCGGTCGCCTGGGTGCCCAACAGAGAGTTGGGCACTTACAGTCAGGTTCTACCGGTCGACCGGGCGGCCGATCGGGTGCCCAACAGAGAGTTGGGCACTTACAGTCAGGGACTGCGGTCGACCGGTCGGTCGACCGCCTTCTGATCCTGTGCACGCTGTGCATGTCGGTCGACCGGGCCGGTCGACCGACCAGCCTGTTTTCTGCTGCTGCTGCTATTTCCTGCTGCTGTTCTCTTTCGCCTTTCATCGTCGACTTCCTTGGCGATCATCTCGACGACCCTCGGCAATCCATTGTCAAATTCCTCTGCAATAATCTCTCTTTCCAACAGGACGAAGGCGTCGCCGTACTCGGCCTTGCAGGCGTCGAGCTCCTTCACGACCTGGATGGCGTCGGTCCACCCGAACATGGGCAGCTTTCACATGGTCCAGTACTGGCCGTCGTACTACCCTGGAGACCTGTGGTTCTTCACGGTACACGAATCCCACCTACGGGACAGAAGAGAGCGATATAAATGACGATATGATCGTTTTTCTCATCAAAATGGGGTCAGCTATGAAGCAGTACTCGAAATAAGTCTAACCCTAATATAATAGTTTCAATGAACTCACCTTGCTGAATTCCAAGCAGGGAACCCAGTTGCTGCGGAGAAGGTACTCAATCTGCTTGATGAGTTGCTCGATGGATAGGAAAGGGAGGTAAGAGAGGGTCTCAAACTTCTTCACGCCTTCAATAGGCCACACCTGTGCAATACGCAATTTTAATTGCATTAAAGTAAAAAAGTTCTGCTTTCAATAAGAAAACAATAATCTAGTTGTAAGTTCAAAACATGCCACCAACGTGTATATAAAAAAAACTAATGTAATTACACACCTTCATGCACTAAATCCTCCCGCCGTTGCTCGGGAGCTTGGCGAGGCCGGTGCTAGACTTGCGGGTGACGGGGAATGTGGCGGTGGACTTGAGTCAAAAGGCTTGCCCGTGGCACTTGTTGTCCATCATTACACCAAAACTTAAAAATTGTCAAAAATATTAAGAATAATACTTTTATAGGGTTAACAATAATTCAACTTTTTCTAAAAAAATACTCATGGTTGGCAAGGATTAAACATTTAACTATTGTAAATTTCTCTCTTTTTTCTAAACAAATTAATACTTTTTACAAAGAGAAAAAGACTTTGGTAAAGGTTGCGAGAAGGTAGTTGGGACTTGTGGTCAGTTGGTTCATAAAATTTAAATGTAAACCTCACGTTCACATTTAATTTGTTAGGAGATAGTCTCACATCGACTGTGTGAAGAGAGATTCAATACTTTATATTAGAGTTGTGGTCTCTTCATAATAAAATACCTTTTAGGGAAAATTGATTTCTAGCATGGTATCAGAACCACTTTAAGTCTCTCGCAGACTACAGACGAGTGTTAGGAGAATTGGTTTCTAACATAATTGTCGCATTCCAATTTGTGAAGCATAAAAATTCACCAGCTCATGAATTTAGTGCATCAGCAAATTGTTGGAAATAATTTTTTTTTAGAAAGAATTGGAGAATCTAAAAAGTTTCTACGCTTTATTAAAATGTTTTTAATGAAAACAATTCAGAAAAATAAGAATTCTCTTAAATTAAAATGCTTGAGAGAAAATTCATTTTTTGTTGGAGATATTTTGAATTCTATGTTCTTTTAAGCCTCTTGTTACCCATTGTTTTTTTAAAAAAAATTATATAATAAAATGCGTTGTTGATGGCGGAAATTATATGCTAACCACCAATTATAAACGGAGATATGCTATTGGTTCATAGACTAATGATCTGTATGATCACTGCTTTATAAAAAAAAATTATTTGAGAGTAATTTGAAAAGAAAAATGTATTGATTAATATAAACTTGAGAACCACTTGTACTTAAAACAAAATTAAACTAATATGTTTGATCCGATTGCATATTTGAACTTCATATTAATTGATCTCTCTTTCACGTTTTCAATCTTTTCTCACTCTCTCTATAAAAAATAAAAATGAGAAAAGTGCGAAATGGTTACAAAACTTACCTTATGTTTTATTTACTCTCTCTCTCTCTCACACACACACACACACACACACACACACACACAAGTCTACTAATGCTGAGACATGTCCTCTAACCAACCGGAACTCAAAACTGATTTTTTTTTTTTTTTTCAGACAGAGGATGGAGACCCTCCTGCTTATATACATGCACTCATCACTAATTATTCAAATTAAATCTAATAAGTTCATCCGACTGTTTACAAATGGGTCGAGTTTGAATCTAAAAGTTAGACCCGGAATCCTTATTGGATCGGAGTTAGGTATGATCCTTTCAACTCTGAAACTCGGTAACAAACCCGAAAAGAGAATAAATGTTATAAAATGATGCTAAACATCATACGTTTCACTATATAATTGACAAAATTATAAAAAAAAAAAGTTAACCATATTATCATGAAAACAAAATATGTAAATTTTCAATTTGCACATAATAAAATTGAAATATGTTTCAAAAAATAATATTAATTTAAAATCTGAATCCCACCCGGCACCCGCGCCTGGTAAGAAAGGAGATTCCGATCAGAAATCAAACCGAATCCAAATTCTTTATCGGATTCGAGTTAAAAAATGATACGAATCCGACCCGAGCCCGACGCATTACACCCCAGTATTAGCAGTTGAATTTGAAGATCGAACCCACGTGGATTTCACATTTGAACTCTTTGAATCCACGTGGACACTTTGGACTCTTTGGCCATCACCCAATATTAAAGCTAGGTTATGAGCTCAGATATTAGGTCACCTCTTGGTGGGGGCCAGATCATGGACTTGATCATCATACCCCTCAAATTACTAAATATATGTACACAAAAGTTTTCATAAACGCTGTTTTAAGTCTTCATCAAAATATCCATGCATTTCGTTTTTTGAGCTCTTTCAGTGTAGGCTATTTTGAAAGTACACATAAAAATTTACAAAAATCACTTCTTAAATAGCGGGCCACATACTGTCTGGACAGAGACTTAGTCAAAAGTTGCCCGAGCTCAAACCCGAACAGCCTATTTTTTTATAAAAAAGTCACCCATTGACTTTTGCCCGGGCATAGAGGTGGAAATGGTTTTATAAAGTTTCCGTTGCATGAGAACTTGATCATCACTTTATTATTCCTTAATTTAGAAGAATTATCATTGACACGTGTAATCGTTATTATATATCCAAGTAGAAAGAAACAATAGCAAGCTGCTGACCTTATAGAATCACCTAACCCAGTAAAAACCCAAAAATTTATTAATTTTTTGTTATTATTCTATCTACATGAAAAGATTAGTGATATTAATTAATTTAATATCACAGATCATTTTCCGAGGAATTATTAAAACAAGTGATTACATTGAAGTGTGATCTCTCGTATGAACACGTTGCAGCTCTGCTTGCATCTAAAGAGATGCTCATGCTGTAAGGCATTAATACTTGGTTTAATTGCACTCTAAACCAATGAAAAATAATGAAAACTTCATTACCAAAAGAAATAAAATGAAAAAAAATGAAAAATGCTAATCTAACAACAAACACAATATTATTTGAGAGAGGCGTGTGGGATCCACGCTTTGAATTATGTTCGACCCTGTTATCCCAATAATAATAGTTAGAGAACAAGTCGTGATCCTGTTTAGTTTGATGGAAGTAAGAGGAAAAGATATAAGTAGGAAATGAGGATGAAAAATGTGAAAGTGTAGTGAGAAATTGAGATTCATGCAATTCTTATTTTTAATGTGCGTGAAAGTGTAAGTGAAAAAGTATATTGTACTTTTTGATATTTGGTTAGTAATGTGGAACTGGAAGTTGATCATAAAGTTGACCATAAATTAATACTAAATTAAAAATAATTCTGAAATAGTGTTTTAGGACTGTAATTGGGCTGCGCGTGGGATTTACATGACATCAAAATTAACTATTTTGAGTTACAACTTATTACAAGTGAAATTTACATGACCACGAAATTAATTTGAATATCCTAAAAGTGAAAAATAATAGTGTAAAATGGAGGTATAAAAGAGAAAAGAAATTTTTTTTTTTTTTCATTTTCGATTCAAAACAAGCATGAGAAGTAAGAAAATAAGTTTTCTCACTTTCCCACTTTCCTATAACCAAACACACCTCTAGTGTAAACGGAATTTGTACGAGATTTTCATAACAAGTCTAGTATCACTCAACTTAATTTAAATTTAGGAAAGTCCACGTAAGACTAATGCGAAAGTCAATTTCTTTTGAAGCCCAAAGCACGGAGCCAATAATAAATTAACTTCTCTTGAACAACTATAGCAAGATTATGAAACAAAAAGAAATACTATATCATTTCTCAAACGACTTTAGGATTATTTTTTGTGAAGAAAACGACTATAGACATGCTATTGTTTCTATTTACCAAGAATATGCTATGTTTCCAAGAAAAATATGCTAAATGCACACAAACATTTGGTCTACAAGTTCCTCTAGGGTTTTCATAACCCTTGAAAGTTCCCCAATGACTGCCTTGTTCTTGCCGTCAAAAGGGTTTCTCTCAATGATGGAGAGCCATGACCATTGCCTTTCAAAAGAGGATGATGATATATGTTGCACACAAACACATTCATGCATAAATTAATCCCTAAGTGCTCACGACAACTCCACTTGCATTCAAAGAAGGGCCTTGATGACACGGCCACATAACCTCTCTTGCTAACTTCTATATATGAGACTTTGAGCATGGGAGAGCTTGTTGCAATCTGATTTCAACTTTCTTCCTTCTTCTCTCTTCTTTGCTTCACTTGTGTTTGATCTCTTGAGCTAGCAATGGCAATGGATCTTCGGAGCGAGTCGGCCGACTACCGGACTGAGCTCCTCTCGCCGATGAGGCTGGAGGCGGGGCTGGGCGGCCTGGCGGTGTCGATGGAGGTTCATCATCATCAGTCATGGAAGCTCAACTTGGATGATTTTCATGTGCCGGAGGGGCCAAAGGTTGTTTCCTTTGTTTCTAGAGTGATCCTCAGAGGCCATGGTATTTTACACTAATTCTCTATTTTATTTGGCTAATTTATATACTAATTTTTGAAAGTTGCATAGTTGCATTTTAATTTTTGTAGTTTGTTTTGTAAATCTTGAAGCTTAAGATTTGATCTTTCAAGTGAAAATACAAGTTTTAGTAAGAATTTGCTTTATAAGACTTAAGGGATATTGCAATGAAATATGTTTTCGCACTAATTGTTTCATTTCGTAATATAATAAGTTTTTTTATTTTTTTATTTTAACCATAGTTTCATTATGTGATGTCAGACTCAAAGCCTCTTTGGTTACTTGCAAAGCATGAAAGCCTAACGTTTAAACAATAGATCGTGGAGAACTTGTTGCACTGTTTGCGTGTTGCACTCAATCTTCTGAACTATAAAAACTTGCACGTTGATCATTTAGATTTTAATACCGTTAACTTTTTCGTTAAAAGATACACGTGCAGAGCACGTGCCCCACTTAAATTTAATTATTTTTTTTCAAAAGTTCACCACCACCATCACCACCTCCTCCTCCAATTCCCTCTTTTCTGTTGTGTGACACGACAATTGTGATACCAATTGTTAAAACCAACAATCGAGTTACGACAATAACTGTTATGTACGTCTAAGACCGTGATCTACGTTATGAAATCGTGACGATTTGTAGTACTTGCAAAAGGAAATTATTGTAGAGCAAACTAGCAATACCAAGATAAAAAAAGTAGAAAAGAACACGAGCATTTAACGTGGTTCGGCCCCAACTTGACCTACTTCAATAGAGAGAGAACTTGAGAGAGTTTTATTAATAAACTTGGTACAAGAAATTTAACCTTTCCCTTGATTCCACAAGAGTAATCGTCTTCTCCTTGAATCACATACGATTACAAGAGTATTCCTTCTCACTATGCACCGTCACCTTTCCTCTGTTTCTTGGCTTCTTGATTTTCTTCTTGTTATAAACTATTAGGTCACAATCTTTGTTTATAAAGTTTTTACAATACAAATCCTATTCGGATTATGAGATGATATTGTCATCATATGCTTGAAGAACTTGATCAATTCTTATAAGAATTGATCTTCTTGATCTAAAAGAATTTTACCCTTTAAACTTTAAAGCAAATCTTCATTGAATATTTGAACTCACTAAAAAAGAAAGCTTGCATCATCCCTATTCACGCTTCAAAACAGCAGACTAGTCGACTAATCTGACTGGTCCTCAGATTAGTCGACTTGTACGACTTGTAAGTCGACTAATTGTAAACACTTTCTTTTATCTGTCAAGTCAGCTGGTCTGAGTATTAATCGACTATATAGTCGACTAATCTGACACTAGTACAAACATTGAAATAAACGACAATGGTTACATCGTCTTTTTTGTCCACAAACGAATATAGACCTGTAACGACGATTTTATAGAGAACTGACGCGTAAATTTAGACCTTTAGCATCAATTCTACAAAGAACCGGCGCGAAAAGTCGATTGGTGGCATTTTTGTAAATTAAAAACATAAAACATCGGTTCTAATTATAACAGTTGTGAATTCCCTCTTATCCTTTCCATGTCAGCGATTCGAAGCTCAAGTTGCTCCTCAAAATGTGCTTCTCGTTCATCTGTGAAGCCTGTCTCTGTATGCTCGTTTTTATCTTCAGATCATCGCTCAACATAGTCTCTCTCCTCGCCTTCAGATCACAGCTCACTAACCCCAGATCCGCTTCTGTAGTCTCTATATGCTCGTTATGCTCCATACTTGCATATCATTTTGCTCCCTCTAAAATGAAGATTAATTAAGTGCACATAATAACTAAAACTTGAAAAGACTTTGTTGTCAAGACTTGAAAAACACTCAGAAAGATGATCAAATCCCCTCACTGTGGAGAGAATCTCAACTGATTCATACAAAATCAACAAGTTATCTTATCATCTTAAACGAAAAAAAGAAAAGATCTTCAAAAATGCAAAATTGTTCTGAACACAACTAATTTCAATATGCCGAGAGCATAGACTACGAGCATAGAAAAGGGAAGTAGAGAGAAGAGAATAGAAGAGAAGAGTAGGGTGATGGATGGAAACAGTGAGCCCATGAATCTGCAGGCCTCGTCTCTCCGGCGATGAGCCGGCCGCCGTGGAGGATCAACGTGAGTGACATTCAGATGCGGAGGGTCCCAAGGATCCTTCTTTGCTTCTCGTGTGTTTCATAGGGGCCTTGGTAATATTCTCCTTCCTACTTTCTAGACTGATACTATTTTCTTGATCTTTACTTTAAGTATGGATTAATTTTCCCTTCTTTAACTTTTTATGTTCAAATCGAGCGAAGCGAGATTTCTCCCATGACTCCTTCTTCAACTTTGTTCGTTCATCTGTTCCCCAAAAAAAGAGAGCCAGAGAGAGCCGCTCTCTCCCGTCTTCCAGCAGCTCACCCCTCTCCCCTATCCCCTCTCCCATATTCCCCCTCCTTCTTCTTCCTCCCCTCTTCCCTCCTCTCTCTCCTCTTTGCCGCTCGATTTCACCGCCAAACGGTAATCTAGTAGATAAAATTTTCCCCAATTATAAGTGATAAAATGACTTCCTTGCATAAAGTTAGTGTGGTTAGATCTTGGTGGATAGAGTTGTTGCCTCTTGATTCTATTTAGACTCCATTCTTTAAGCTATTGCTAGCTTACCACACAAATGGTTGATTCTATCTCCATGTTCCTTTATTGGAAAACATAAGAAACTATTTTATTAAAAAGGTGTTACTCATTCTTTTCTAAGTTATTGATATGATTTTCTTGTTGTTAAAAGTCTATTTCAAGTGTTTATGTATCAGAAATTTTAAATGTTAAGGTGATCTATACTTAATTTGATTCTCTCATCTGTGTTTATTTTAAATGATACAATATAATAATTCTAGCCGTCTACTTTTTTACAGACAATTAAGATTCGACCTACCCACATGAGAAAATACATATTAAAAATTTCTGCCTAAATTCAATTTCAGGAAGAAGTTTCTCTTGCCTACGACGTCTTTTTTCTTTACTATTAAAAAAGAACAAGATCCTTTCAAAGACTAAAGAGGATTCCATCACCTTCATTAGTTTTTAGGAAGCTTCCTTTGTGACAAATTGAAAGAATTATTCAGTGATATCAACTCATCACAAGCATGTATAACATGCCATTATCACCATATAAAAAACTTCAATCCAACAAAGAAAGCCATAACCCCCAAGTAGCCAAAAGCCTGTCTCAACTATCCCACTCTATTCTTCCCCTTACCAAGTTTCCAATAGAAATAAATTATAGTGATGGACCACCAGAGTGAGTGCATCAATAGCCAAGATCAGGAGGAACTCCTCTCTCCGTCGAGGACTGGAGGAGGCGCGGCCTCCCCAATGGATCGGTCGTTGTGGAGGATCAACATGAGTAACATCCAGATGATCGAGAGCCCTAAAGATTCTTCTTTAGCTTCTTATGTGTCGAAGAGATGTCTTAGTATGCTTATTTCATTTATTTTTTATTTGTATACGTCGCTTTCCACTTGGCCAAAGAAAGGGAGAAACAAAAACTAGTATAGCTTCCTTAAATCATGTAATATTATGATTCCAATATCAATCTAGCAAAAGGCATCTTTGCATGCATAATTGTTGATAGCTAGTAGTCCACACCACAAGGGAAGAAAGCAATTTAAAGGGAAAAAAAACAAAGGAGAGAATGTGTTCTTGCATGAAGTTTGTGGGTTGTGTCTTAATTGATGGAATTCAACCTTTTAGAGGATGTTTTACTCCATTTGCTCTCATCTTATAGAAAATTATCTCTCAAAGTGTTAATTATGCTCTCTCTCTCTCTCTCTCTCTCTCTCTCTCTCTCTCTAATTATGTGACAAAAAACTATCAATTCCGTTTTCTTTCTTTCTTTACATTTGGTTACTTATTGAGAATATTTACATATTCTTAATTTTTGGTGTTTAGGGAAGCAAAGTAGAATTGCAAAATACTACAAACAGCAAGAGAAACTTTTGAAGGACTTCAGTGAAATGGAGAGTATTCATGAACTAGGTTGTTTAGCTGGAGCTCCAACAGAGGTAATCGAACTTTTATATACATACCCAATTTTAATAAAATCCTTGTAAATATATTTCAAATTATCATCTGTAGAATGGCTAAAATCTGAACATAGTTAGTACACTGATTTCATAATTGAATTACATAGTTCAATTAATAATAAAACATCAAGTGGTGAAAAAAATTATAGGAAAATTTATTCAAGTTCTTATTTCATGCTTTGTTTTTTTACAGGATGAACTGAGAGATCTTGCAAGAAGTGAAAGAATGGCAATAAACATCTCAAATGTTGCAAACTTAATTCTTTTTGCGTTAAAAGTTTTTGCATCCATTGAAAGCAAATCACTGGCAGTGATTGCTTCAACGTTTGATTCTCTGTTAGATCTACTGTCTGGATTTATTCTTTGGTTCACATCGTATTTCATGAAGAAAACTAACCACTACAGCTATCCAATTGGCAAGAAACGAATGCAACCTCTGGTAAGTTTTTCTGCAATGAATATAATATAATTATAATACAGTTTAAGGATGTTTCAAGATAGTAATTAGAATTTTTCTAAGTTAAATTTTTTTTTTTTTTTTTTTTTTGTGGGAGTATTGAGGAAATTAGCCATGTATTTCAAAAAGTTATTCCATCAACAAATAATGTTTTTCGAAGAATCTATACTTTTTCTTTCTCTAACTAGTAATTCTCTAATTGACAGGGAACATGATTCTTCCTCTTTCTTTGTCTGATGAATAAATATATTTGATTCTTTACTTAATAGGAAACTTGATTTTCACTCTTTCTTTGTCTAAAAAGAACATATTTGTTTTATTTTGTAGACTCAAATATGTTTTAAATTTGCAGGGGATTGTAGTTTTCGCTTCTATAATGGGTACACTTGGTTTGCAAATATTGCTGGTATCTTGTCAACAGCTCATATCACAGGTATATTTTTCTTCTCTTCTCATTGTTTCTTTCTCTCTTTTTTCTTTTTTGAGAAACAAAGGCCATAAAAACTAGAACTTGAGATTTTTCAGAACCTAACCCTACATCTTAAGCGCGAAATTAGCCCTTAACGGGCATCTTTTTCTTAATTAAATTTATTTGATTATCTTAAAGTATAAGTTTTAGTTAGTTAAAGTTACAATTTCATGTATTTTTTGAAAAAGAATAAATTCAAATTAGCGTTCGATGGCTGATTAATCATGTAAATTTTAGATGGTTAATTTTATAAATATATTTGACCTATAGTGCCACAAGATACATGTTGTTATGTGAAATTAAAATTACAATTCACGAACTATGAGAATTTAGAAGAATAGTTCATTTCAAAATAATAGATTTGATTCACAATTTCTTGTAAAACTTAACAATAATATGCATTTAATGCTAAATTAGTAACTTAACAATAACTATGAGTAGCTAAATCTTAACAATCATTATGAGTAGCTAAATCTTAGAAAGTATTTAGGTTAAATGAAACTAGATTAGTAACTTATTAACTCATCTAAATCTGTTTATTTTTGTACTTCAATGAATATAAACATAAGATTGTGCTAAGTTTAAAATAAGAAAACTCTTAAATAAAAAGTGAAACTATATGTATTAGTTTTAAGATAACTCTTAAATAAAAATTAACTATAATTTGCTAACTATATGCATTAATTTTTCAGTCACACCCAAATCTAGCAGATGAAAATGAGAACTGGATGATTGGCATCATGGTTCTAGTTACAGTGGTGAAGTTTGTGCTCATGCTCTATTGTCGAACATTCAAAAACGAAATTGTGAGGGCTTATGCCCAAGATCATTTCTTTGATGTCATCACTAATTCCATTGGCCTAGCTGCCGCGGTCATCGCCGTGAAATCTTATTGGTGGATCGATCCCGTCGGAGCTATACTGGTACATATTCTAACCGCAGTCTCTTTCTCCTTTTTATTCAGGAAATTTTCTCTGTATGTTTCTCCAACAATTAGTGTTTACTATGATTCTAAAAAACTTCAACTTTGAATGAAAAGAGAGAGTTCGTTTGTTCTTTCTCCTGGGACAAGTGTAATGTCTTCTCTCTTTGATATATATTGTTCCTTTTAAGGTAAACTGAAAAAAATTCTTTTGTGGTGTCATGGTTTTGTAAAAAAATCTTTAATTGTTGAAATGAGATGAAAGTCCTTATGTACTACCAAATTTCAGTAGAAAATAGCTTATATTATTGTAAGATTGACAATACATTAATTTAATGAAGAGCACACTTTGTACTAGCTAAGATATGGTAAAAACCATTGTCTAAAAATTTTAAATTATTATAATAGACATGAGTATCTTGTTCTAAATTTGATAGTCCATAAAAGATTTCTACTCATTCAAATAGTACGTGAGTTTTCTTTTAATGAAATGGCGATAGCACGAAGCGATTTTTTTTTTTTCAATCTACTTTTTCTTTTTCAAAATTCGTTTGTGAACTAACAGTTAGATTTTGTTTGAACGTAACACAGAACGGTCAAAAACACGAGTACTAACAAACGGAGATTATCTTTTATTTTGGTTGCAGATAGCTCTATACACAATAGTGACATGGTCCAAAGTTGTAATGCAGAATGTGCACTCATTGATTGGGAAAACTGCACCTCCTGATTACTTGGCTAAGTTGACGTACCTCATTTGGAACCACCATGAAGAAATCAAGCACATTGACACAGTGAGAGCATACACTTTTGGCTCATTCTACTTTGTTGAGGTGGACATTGTGTTGCCTGGAAACATGCACTTGAATCAAGCTCATGATATTGGTGAGGCACTGCAAGAGAAGCTGGAGAAGTTGCCTGAGGTTGAGCGTGCATTTGTGCATGTGGATTTTGAGTATACTCATAGGCCTGAACACAAGACCAAGGTGTGAAAATGTTTGATTGTAGAAATGTTTTTTTTTTTTTTTAGAAGACTGCTTGTGGCAATGTTATGTGAAAGCATTTGAGAAAGGATTGTAGATCTTTTTCTTTTTCTGTGTTTTTTTTTTAGTAAAAGCGCGAGTCGAGGTTTATCTCAGTACTTTGTTGAATATTTAGCATTATGATATTATATTATTAACACATGAATCACAATACTCTAGCATGTGCAGGCTCATGCCATCATGCTTACCTTTAGCAAATTTTTCCGGTCATTTTTTATTTACTTGCTCGTTGTGCCTTGAGAGTGAATCGCATCAGAGGGGAAGTGAGAGGCTCTAGGGTTTAATACATGATGTATCACTTTCTTTAGATGCTATTCATATCTCGCAACAATCTAGCATGCACAAATTTTTTTCACCGTGTGACTCTTCACGAGGCAGTAGTCAAACCTAGTGGTCCGCCACATGGTTGAATCGTTGTGTAACTTGCAAATTTAGTTCAAAAATCCCCTCACATTGTGAGTGAGAGATATTCAAACTCACAGCCTTCTACAATGAAGGAAAATATCTCGCTACTTACGCAATTAGGAGTCGACAATTTGAAATCTTATTGTTTGTATACACTTTATAGTATTGTTTTTTTTTACTTTAAGGTAATAAATGCCGCTCCATTTCATTATAAGCTAATAAAATCAAAACAAAACAAGAGTATCTTTCTAGTATTATCTCATGGATTTTCTCTAATAGTTTGTGTCCTTTCTTCACTATTTGATCTCAATCTTTGTTAAAAAGATGTGAATATGGATACAGAAATGCTATTTGGCTCCCTTGTTAGCTCCCGCTCTGGCTCCCGCGCTGATGTGGCATGCCACATGGGCATGACATATAAGCTCCAACCTCAACTCAAAAGTTTAAATTTTCCCCCAATTCTAAAATTTGAATTTCCCCCTCAGCCCAAAAAATTAAATTCTCTCCCAGCCCCAATTAACAAAATATCCCTCTCTGTCTTAGTCTAAATCTCTCTCTCTCTCTAGTGTATATCCGAGCGTCGCCCCTCACCGTTCATCGTCTCGTCGCCGCGCCTCGCCATCTGCCCCTCTCTCTTTCTCCATGGCTGTCTGCCCCTGCTCTCTCTCTCTCTCTCTCTCTCTCTCTCTCTCTCTCTCTCCATCTCTCTCGGCCACCCGTCGCATTATCGCGAGTTGTGCCTTATCTTTAGCGAGGTTACAGATTTGGCTGCCCCAGTCAATCATGATATGATGATGTTAAAAGTTGGATAGACATCAAGCTCACAAAATTACAAATAAATGAAACATGTCGGAAGCAAAAAGATATTCCAATGACTCATGAGATTGTGGAAGAAGAAAGAAAAGATGAAGAGGATGGCTTGGAAAACATATTGGATCCACTATCTAAGAGTCGTAAAGGGCGGCCTAGAAAAATAGAATTAAGCATGCAAGTAGGCAGAGCAAAAAGAAATCTGATCATGATAGCAATGTCTCAAATCCTTACATGCTACAATCATGGGGAGTGTATCCGCCGACACAACAATTAACACAGTCTCGAGTAGGTGTTGGAACTTCCCCACAAGAAAGCATGATTTCAAATCCTTACATACAACCAAAATATGGTACAACCATGGGAGTTTATCGGCCATTTTGATGTGTAATCAAATAGCTGGGAAATGGGAGTTTGTAATTCCTAGAAGTATGCTGAATACTTTGAGTACTATTTTGATTTCTTTGTAATTCCTATGATGGTTCTTCGAAATAACATGTTTCATGTTCAGGCCCGGCCAATATGTGATTGTCTTTTCTAAGGACTGCGATTAAGGTCGCAGTTTTTTTCTGAGGACTGCTACCATGGTCGCGGTATTTTCTTATATTTCAATATTATAGAACCTTGATTCATTTGAGAGTTAAGAATTTGTTACCTCTCAAAAATCCCAATTGGAGCAATTCGGAGACTCAGCCGCCAGCTGAGAGAGACTGGCGCAACGTTCGCAATGTTTTTATGAGAACTGCTACCATGGTCGCAGTCTTTTTTCTGAGGACTACTACCAAGGTCGCAGTCTTTTTCTGAGGACTGCTACCATGGTCACAGTTTTTTATGAGGACTGTGATTAAGTCGCAGTGTTTTAATGAGAACTGCTATCATGGTCGCAGTCTTTTCTAAGGACTGCTACTAAGGTCGGTCGTAGTCTTTTCTGAGGACTGCTACCATGGTCGCAGTTTTTTATGAGGACTGTGATTAAGTCGCAGTGTTTTTATGAGAACTGCTATCACGGTCGCAGTGTTTTCTAAGGACTGCGACGGTCGCAGTCTTTTTCTGAAGACCGCGACCAAGGTCACAGTCTTTTTCTGAGGACTGCTACCATGGTCGCAGTTTTTTATGAGGACTTTGATTAAGTCGCAGTGTTTTTATGAGAACTGCTACCATGGTCGCAGTCTTTTCTAAGGACTGCTACCAAGGTCGGTCGCAGTCTTTTTCTGAGAACTGCTACCATGGTCGCAGTTTTTTATGAGGACTGTGATTAAGTCGCAGTGTTTTTATGAGAACTGCTACCACGGTCGCAGTCTTTTCTTAGGACTGCGACCAAGGTCGTAGTCTTTTTCTGAAGACTGCTATCAAGGTCGCAGTTTTTTTCTGAGGACTGTGATTAAGTCGCAGTGTTTTTATGAGAATTGCTACCACGGTCGCAGTCTTTTCTAAGGACTGCGACCAAGGTCGCAGTCTTTTTCTGAAGACTGCTACCAAGGTCGCAGTCTTTTTCTGAGGACTGCTACCATGGTCGCAGTCCTAATTACACTGAAAATATATATGATTTTAGCATCTCACATGCATAGTTTAATGATTATTTTCTTATGTTTTAATATTATAGAACTTTGACTCATTTGAGAGTAATGTATTCATGTAATTATGGATGGATGCAAACAATATTTTGTAATGATTCTGCTTGAATTCATGTTCTATTTTTGTATTCATGCTTGCAACTATTCAACTACTTGTATTCATTTTCTGTTGAAGGGTCAGCTCTATTGATTCTTATTCTATTGATGTTTGGTTTCATTCACTTTATTAGCAACTTTTTTCGGTTCATGATTACTACTACAGTTCAAAGAAATGGGTTCAACTTTTGATATACGATATGTTTGATGTTTCTCTGTTAAAGGTCAGACAGCACACACACGTTTCCCTAGCAATCTTCAAGAACTCAAAATAATTATTCATGGAAGAATAATGCAAAAAATGTATAATTGCAAGCTTCTGATTGTAACTGAGATACATGGATACATAAGCAAATAAACAGAAATGTGTGAAAACTTTATAATTATTGATCTGAAAACTCCTATACAGAAACAATATCTATGGTGTATACATTAAATAATACATGATACATTAAACAATGCATAAAAATCTGTTTTGATGCGCAGCTCTCAACCTTCTGAGTCTTGGAGAACTCGACAATAGAACGAAACCAATTACAGACCTGTCACGGTCAACGGACGGCCGAGAGACAGGCGACATTCGATGGGCGGCCGAGAAAGAGAGAGCGCAGGCGCATTCGGCGACGCGCGACGCGCGACGGGTGGCCGGGAGAGAGGGGAGAGAGAGAGAGCAGGGGCAGACAGCGATGGACAAAGAGAGAGAGGCAGATGGCGACGCGCGGCGACAGGCAGCGATGAACGGCGAGGGGCGGTGCTCGGATCTACACGAGAGAGAGAGAGAGAGGATCTATCTTCGTTTTGTTAATTGGGGCTGGGAGGGAATTTATTTTTTTGGGCTGAGGAGGAAATTCAAATTTTAAAATTGGGGGGAAATTTAAATTTTTGGGTTGAGATTGGAGCTTATGTGCACGGGAGCCAGAGCGAGAGCTAACAAGGAAGCCAAATAGCATTTCTGATATGGATATAGCCATAAAAATGCAATAGTGACTAACTTACTGGTTGCTTTGGAGTGGGCCCACATTCGCTGATTCTTATTGGTAAATGGTAATAAAATGCACCCCAGGCCCTCTTAAAATCTCTCGTATCTCAAAATTTACTGAAATTTTACTCGACCCCACATCCTTAATTAAAAATAGGTTTTTTAGGATTTAGGTGTAACGCCCCGATCCCAAGGATACGGAGACGTTATGGCGACGTACATACGCGAGGTAAAAACAACCTCACGCGTACGTTAAGCCTCAGTACAGGAAATCACCTCCATATGTATAAGAGTTCCAGCATTCAATAAGTACAAGGTATTTTGAAACTGAAATCAGCTCAATCGGACTGCCACGGAGGTCAAATCAATATTGTACGTCGTATCGCGCACTGATACTGTGATACGTATCTCAGGGATCAGGGGGTTACATTAGGTCTCCAACAAATTTCTTATTTAGATATTAGTTCTCGACAACATCTTATTTAGATTTTAATCCCCCACTTGTTATAAGTCCCTCTAACTACAAAGATTATTACAAAGTAAGGTATATTATATTTTACCGTAATTATATTAGCACTTTACCTTATTACATCTTCTTTCACTATATGTATCGATCCAAGTTATCAAATAACCTTCTTACTTCTTATTTTCTTTATTTTATTAATTACTTCTACTCGTACTTCTCCCGCAAAGAATTTTTCTTTTAAAATTTTTGTTTAATACCATATTTTTTTATCTTTCTCACTGATGCAACTCCAAAAATTTAGACAAATTTGTAATTTACATTCTCATTAAAGGTTTATTATGATTACTGATAGGATTTATATGAAATAAATATCAAGTGAACCTTATATTGTGAGGGACTAATACCAAATATGATATTATTGAAGACTAATATCCAAATAAGAGAATTGTTAGGGAGCAGATCGTAAAAACCCTAAAAAAAAATAATCTAGAAGATATCCCCTCCACCGGATTTTTTCCCCTTAAAATGAAGAAGCTAATCTAATTAAATCTCCAATGTTAATTATGAAACTTTAGTTAGCCTCCAAGTTCAAATTAAAGGTATTGTTAGAAGTAATGAGATAAGGTTTCACCAATTTTTGTTATGAATCACATAATTCAGTAAACTGAATTTAGGTGGGTGTTGATATATAAGGGTGAGAGATTCGGTTCGCTTTGGTTGGTTCAGGTTTCAGAACCCAAAATTGAAACCCAACTGAGCTAGAGCAGTTCGGTTCGGTTCACATTCGGGTTTCGACCGGTGTGTGTCGGTTGTCACTGAGCCCGTCTCATCCCTGGTCCAAATAAGAAAATGATCAGCTTCATTACTTTTTATGATGCTTCGTATAATTCATTCATTCATTCAAACACTAGGATTGGGCAGTGGCAGTGACTCGTAATTCAAAAGAATCCCAGGGGCAAATTAGGAGCAAGGGGTTCAAAAAGCAGGTGCCGCTTCCGAAAAGACATAAAAAGGAAGCTCCATGTCGGCCTGTCTGTCTCTCGCGCACACTTCCTCTCTCTTCACTCTTTCACCCTTTTTTTATTCTCTGTGCTTTCTCTATACACTGAACTGATTGAAGCAGAAGCAAAATTTTGATGGGAATGGACGAAGGCAAGAGCTCGACTCTGGTCCACATCGTGGTGATAGCTCTTAGCCTCACCGCCTTCGGTTTCTCCATCGCCGCCGAGCGCCGCCGGAGCACTGTAATCCTTCTCCTCTCCTCTAATTTGCTGTCGCTACTTTGGTCTTTTATGTGTTTAGGCTTGAAATGGTAATTTTGCCTTCTGGGTCTTCAAGATCTGGTTGTTTTGTGCTGAAAAGCTTAAGCTTTTGAAGTACCCAGATGAAAACTGAGGGGAATAGTGTAATAATTAAGTTTTTATATGTGGGTAAAGTTTGGATTCTGATGCAATGTGGAGCTTGTGATTTCTTTTTCAATTGTTGGTAGTTGGGTTAAGTTATAGATGTAAATTTTAGAATAAAGTAAGCATTTGATACATTGTGGAATTAATTGAGATATTTTGAAATAGAATGTCAATTGGGGATGAGAGATCTTTGATTTCTGTTATGGGTTTAGGGTTTTTCGTTAGGGGGTCTTTATCCATTGGTCGAATTTTGTGATGTATACTGAAATTTGGGAGAACAGTATAAGTTATTGTTATGACATGTGGTTAGAGACTTAATTAATGATTTATGATGCTTCTGTTTTTTAATTGTCGGTTTAGTTGGTTGATGTTATGAAATTGGAGGTTTTGGGATCAAAGATGAAATCCATCTATACTATATTTCTTGCTTACGCGAACTGATAACACCTGTTTAGTAACTTTTTTTAATTCTATTTTTAGACTATTTTATAACTTCACCATCAAGTATTTGTTTTGGTGTTAGTTTTTGGGATTTAGATGTGGTCCTTGGTGTTTGGGCAGGCACCAACCTTTAATTGATATGGTTACATTTAGGGGCCACCAAATGATCTCAGATTTTGTTGACTGGATTAAATATATTATTTTAGATGGTTAGGTTTAGCTCAGTTGAAATCTCGTTGAGTTTTAGTATTTGGTTTTCACAGTATTATTACATATTTGCAATACAGCACACTGATTCAGATTATAAGTAATTGCTTTTTCCCATGAGTTAGAAACAATTTTCCAACTCAGTTTGACAATAGTTGCAACTTTTATATCTACTCAGCATTTACAACTTTATATCTATGTCTAGTCAGTTTCCTAGTCAATCAGTTCATCTATTGCTGATGCTGACGATCTCTATTTATCTATATTGCACGGACACAGACACGATACGACATGACAACCGGACACGTAATAAATTCTATAAAATACATTAAAAATAGAAGAATCATGTCCGATCCGTGTGTCTGACACGACATGGCTCCATGTTTGAAGTGGCTGTGCTTCCTAGTTATTTATTCATGTCTATGTTGTTCTTATAGTGTTTTGCTTTCCTCTTTACATTCTACAAAAGTATCTATTCGCTGACAATCTCTATCTATTCATGTCTATGTTGTTGTTATAGTGTTTGCTTTCCTCTTTACATTCTGCAAAAGTTACATGCACCTAGTTTGAGATATGCACCCAGACAATAGGGTAGTTACATTCCCAAGAAGTTTCTGCCAACATTATCTTTAGTGTTACATATCTTCAAATGTATATTTGTACCTCGATCCTCTACACATGTATAAAAATAAGACATACAGGGACCCTAGTCACTTTTACACTCCAACTGTACGACGACTCGAATACAAATTTGATTAAGCTTACACCTTAGTACAACGTATTGTCTGAACTCCAAAGTATCGTACCCCCATTCACCTTCTCATACCACAAAGCTTTGACCATATTGTATAAAGAAAATATATCCTAATAATCTGATCCGAGGCTGACACTCCAATGAAATTCATTGTTACTGAAACAATTAAATAAGGGCATGTTTGTAACTTATGCAACATGGAGGTAGATCAAGGGAGCTTGAAACGCTGCAATCATCCAAGATATACATGAATGTTTCCATGTTAGATAGATCATGTACAAGTAACAGCTGTATTACATTGTTGAGATGGCTGATTTGCATATAACCATATTTCCTCAAGCATTGTAATGCTAAATATGGTTAGCACTTGCTATCATTTTAGTTGATAGAATCATAGAATGGGAAAAAGATGGCTAATGCTTTGGAATTTGTTTTATGGCTGGTATTGCGCTTGAGTTTTAGTGCATGGTATTGGTGTTCAAATTAGTTGCCAAAACTCCACGCCTTTCCTGCAGAGACAATGAAATAGTGGAGCTCTACTCGCAATGTGTGATTTCTTTTTGCATCTAAGCAAATATAGCTCTATAGAGTCATTTTATCCATGCTTTATCCTCAGTCATTGAATACCAGTATCTTTGATATGGTTGATAATGACCCAGGCTTGTGTTGTACTCATAACAAGCCGGGCTTGTTTTTTGAGTCACCTACAATGTCAAGTTTGAGCCCCGGTCTTCTTGAATTATATGGGTTCTCTTCAGGGGCTTAAGCAAAAGCAATGGGGTGTTTGTGTGTTCTTTCTTGTTAAGAATTTTAAGAATTAATTGTTCATGTTCCTAATAAACCATGTTTCTTTCCCCTGATGATAACTAGTTAGTGTTGTTATGTTATGTAGACTCGGGTTCAGACCAAGCAAAGAGCATTTATGTCTAACACTATTATATATCTTTATAAAAGAAATAGACTTCAACTTTGATCCATAATCTTGCCAAATATGTTAGTCAACACTGAAAGATTTGCCTGGATAGTGGATACACCCCATTCGGCACCAGTATCCTACCTGAGCCCAGCTCTAACCAGGTCAGACTGAGTATGCTGGGCTTCCCAGACTTTAGCCCTTGAGGACATCTCACATGCCTTCCTTCTACTTCCACGACTCTGTGTAGGCTTCTACCTGTGGTTAAGCCAAGCTTGCTTTTCACTTAACCCATTGCTTTTTTAGTAGTATCCTCTCTGGGATAAGGGTTTCAATAACATAATTCCTCACTTTAGCAAGTTTTGTATTTGTACCATCCTTAGGCACTCGGAAAGTACTTTGTAGTTGCAATTTTTTGTCATTGAATCTGTTACATTGGCATTTATATTCATGTTACAATATGGCATGCTATTACTTTAACCATCACTGTGTTATGGTTAAACTTAATATCTCTTGCAAATTGGTAATATATTTTTAGTTTTTTTTTGTTAATGTAGTGGACAACTATGTTGGAAGTTAGTTTTAATCTTAGTCAGCAGTGGGTGACAATTATTAGATTCCTTGAGTTCAAGGTTGTCATTGTTGCTGTTTGGTTAGACTGGTTATGGAGTCCGATTGCATTTTCTTTCTTGATCTAGTATGTATCATTCTGGATAAGAATTCCTAACTCTATTAATGTTTCTTAATTTTTTTCATATTGATATTTTTGTTTTCTTGTGTTAAACTGCTTGGTTGAATAATATTGTACGAGGGATCTGTTTTACAGTATATGGACCAAAACCTGGTTAAGGAACCTAAAATGAATGTCAGAGAGAGTAGGAGTGTTTTGTATTTATGATTTATGTTGTAACAATTATTAGAAGTGAATATAGGCATTTGATACTCAAGTATAAAATGTTGGAGAAGTTACTGCAGGTATAAGTGACTGTGATAAGTGCTACATGGATACCAGACACATATTAGGTGTTCATGTCATTATGTTTAGTCAAGTGATTGTGATGGCATGGTTATATGCTAGGAAGCACTGACACTTCAAACATGAAGTCGTGTCGTATCTCGGACATGTGTCGGACATGCGGATCGAACACAATACTTCTATTTTTCTATGTGTTTTTTAGAATTCTTTTTGTCTCGGTGTCAGTTTCGGATCATGTGTGTGTCCGTGCAACATAGGGTGCATATGATGGTGAATTTTTAGTTATGCAAGGACAATGTGCGTAATACTGATTGAAAGGGTAGAGAAATAGAAACCCTAGAATTGAATTAATTAACATAAGAGAAGATACAAGGTATATATAGAAGACAAGGCATATGGGTATATAGGTAACAACTTAATAACCCAATACTAATAACTAATCTTAACACTCCCCCTCAAGCTAGAGCATAGCGATCTAACATGCCCATCTTGTTGTATAGATTAGAAAACACCTAAGGTGAGGCAGCTTTGGTAAGGAGATCAGCCAACTGCTTTGAAGACGGTGTGAAGTTGAACGTAACCACCTTTTTTGTTCATACATCTTGGATAAAATTATAGTCAATCTCAATGTGTTTGGTTCTTTCATGGAATACAATATTCTGAGCAACGTAAATAGCAGACTGATTATCACAATGCATAGGCATGGGTTCAGGCTGTCTGAAATCAAGTTACATCAGTAGATTTTTTAACCATACCATCTCGCATGTCGTATGAGCCATAGCTCTATACTTAGCTTCTGTACTCGAGCGAGACACAACATCCTGCTTTTTACTCCTCCAAGTCACCAGATTTCCTCCAACAAAGGTGCAATACTCAGTAGTAGACTTCTTGTCGCTTCCGTCACCAGCATATCCTAAATTCGAATATCCAGAAATACGTACATGCCCATGTTTCCTTTACACCAATCTTTTTCCTGGACAACTTTTGATGTAAGTCAGAACCCTTATCACAACTAATCAATGAGTCTCTCTGACTGATGCATGAATATACTAAGTACCCTTACAGTAAAAGTTATGTCTGACCTAGTAATCGTGAGATATATCAACTTTCCAATCAATCTTCTATATCTTCCGGATCATCAAATGCATGATTGTCATCAAACCATAAATTTACATTGCCTTCATTGGAGTGGTAGCAGGCTTGCATCCCAAAAGACCTGCTTCATCAAGAAGATCCAGCGCGTACTTTCGTTGAGAAAGAAGTATATTGTGTTTTTGATGTGCAACTTCAATTCCCCAAAAGTATTTTGGACGTCCCATGTTCTTGGTCACAAAATGACGCTTAAGATACTGCTTAGTCTCCAATAGCTCAGCTGAATCACTACCAGACGGTAAAATATCATCAACATAAACAGTCAGAATTACGATGCCAGACTTTATGCGCTGAGCGAAGACAGAGTGATCTGAATGACACCAGTGAAATCCAATAACAGAAATGGTAAGACTGAACTTCTCAAATCACGCTCTTGAACTCTACTTGAGTCCATATATGGCCTTCTTGAGGCGACTGATTTTTGTTCCCTCTGAGCAACATAGCCTGGAGGTTGCTTCATATACACTTTCTCTTGAAGATCCCCATATAAGAAAGCGTTCTTAACATCCAATTGGAACAATAATCATGCAGGTTAACAGCAATGGAGAATAGAATCCTGATAGAATTCATCCTAACAACTGACGAGAATGTCTCAAAATAGTCGATGTCATATGTCTGAGTATAACCTTTGGTCACGAGTCTGGCCTTATATCTATTCACAGATCCATCTGGGCGATACTTTAAAGTAAAGACCTAGCGACAACCAACAACAGCAGTATCTGTTGGTGCCGAAATCAACTCCCAAGTTCCTATAGAAGTAAGAGCTTCCATCTCCTCATCCATAGCCTGCTTCCAGGCATGTATCAATAAAACCTCTGTATAAGAACTGGGTATAGACTCAGAAGACAATGATAGGGCAAACTGCTGAAAAGTAAGGTTAAAATGATCATAAGAAACGAAATGGAAGCTGAGATGGAAGCTCTTGAAGGAGATACCGGCACCTTTTGGAGATGATGAGGGAGGTGGCGGCACTTGATGGAGGTGGAGGAGAGGATGGTAGGGTGATGCGGCACTTGAAAAGGGTGGGGCGGCAAGGAGGATGATGTTTAGGAGAAGAAGGAAAGTTTGGAGAAGAAAGTGGTGGATTTTTTTAGGGTTAGGGTTTCCATCTGCTCTGATACCATGTAGAGAAATAGAAACTCTAGAATTGAATTAATTAACATAAGAAAAGGTACAAGTTATATATAGAAGACAAGGTGGGTATATGGGTAGATAGGTAACAGCCCAATAACTCAATACTAATAACTAATCTTAACAGAAAGCATTTAGAACTATGCATTATGTAGTGTATCATGATAACTTAGCACACACAGACGAAGCAACACGAGTTCCATCGCAGACTGATGAACATGGGACACCGTAAGTGGACAAAGGAAAATATTAAATATTTTGTGGCTTTGTCACGCCCGCAGCGAGAACTTCATAGAACGTCATCCATCCTGAGAGCAGTTGTTTACCACGATTCCTCTCCCAAAAATGCTAACCAAAAGCTCTTGAGTTCATTGGAACTATATATCAGACACTTGGTGTGGTATGCTTCTTTAGATAATTGTGTTAACAAGGAAGGTTCTTGAGTACTCTCTAGGTTCAATTTCTGGTTGGAGGAAGGATATGCTAGAAGTATCTGGGAAATTAAGATTTTTATGTAAGTCTTCTAAATTAGTTGGATGGAATTGGGGTCAACTCTCAGAGGTAGGATTTAGGAATTTGGCACCTAACCAACTGGTTTATGTCAGAATGACATGTTGTAATAGAATTTAGTAACTCTTTCTGTGTAGTATTCTCAATTTAAATTATGTTTCATGGGCCTGGCATTGAAAAATGGTTAGATTATGATGATGATGATGGTCATCATGTAAATGCATCATATAACTTGGTTATTGACCTTTTTGCTCATCTCTCTTCTTGTACGTGTTCCTCTGGTATTCTGGTTTTTTTAGGGTGCCGTTCCCATGTTTTGCAAAGCAGTGAACTCTAGGATTACTAACTGACTATTCTTCAGTGGCATATTGGAGACTTGCTCAAGGATTGTGATGGTGCACATTAAATTCTGGATTGAAAGATGCTTGCTAAGTTCCATCTAGGACAATGACAAGTTAGTCTGTTTACATTACAAAGAAAGGTAGGTCTCTGTACCACAACTAAAGCCAAAAAGCTCCAGAGGAACTTTAAGAAACATCATATAAATCCCCTGTTACACAGAGGAACTTTAAGTGTTCTAGGTACAATTTTCTCCTCCATCCCGTTTGGTGTTTACCTGTCTCTGCTATTATCTTATGACTCAAGTTTAGGATGGGATAATGAGGCCTGCAGATTATTATTATTATTATTATTGGAGAGGTTGCAACCTATGGCGTAGGTGATGGCAGGAAGAAAGGAGTCCAAGAGGGTAATAAAGGAAAACTAATGACTGGTGGTAAACAGTGCAAAACTATTGGTCAATCCATCTTCCTATTACAGACATGTGTCTTTATCATGGTTGGTATTGCTGCTTGAGTCTAGACATGTGTCTACCACAGTTGAATTTTGATGGACATAATTAAAACATTAATAGACATGATCTTTTTAGACAATACTAGCAAGGATGCTGACACTGAAAGATGAACTTGGACAGATTTTGGTGGAAATAATTGATGGGCTAACAGATAAGGTTTATCCCTTGGTGCCATCAGGTTCTAAGCTTCAGATTTGTTTAAAGTAAAAAAAAAAAAAATTGATTTTAGTAGGGTAGTGGTCTTTATCATTTCCATTTTTGTACCAGAGAGTATATCGGACTTTTAAAATGATTAGTGGACTCGTGTGCACTTAGACTAGAAAAAAGGGATCACTGTGTACATCCCTTTTTTTGTAAATACAAATAATAGACCCGTGTGATGATACATTGTTTTATTAGTCTGCTGTTGGGCAATCTTCAGCAAGCAACAAGAATTTATGTTCTTTAATCCAGGGATCTTGAAGTAAACTAGATGTGGCATTACCACATACATATCTGACTGTTTAGAAATCATGATCAGTGGCTCCTTTACACTTTTAACATGGATATCTCAGATGATACTGATGTTTTGTCACGAGGTTCTATAGATGTCAACATAACTTTGGTGGGTAAGTTGTAAAGCAAAAAGATTTCTTTTTGTTTCTATTTGAACAGGGAAACATAATAACTTGGATGACGATCTAATTACCATGCGTGTTATTTGGTTTCACTGCTAATTTGGCTGTGCATGGCAGGGTGAGATTGTTCACGATCCTTATAACGCCAACATTACCTATTGTGTTTATGATTCGGATGTGGCAACTGGTTATGGAGTCGGGGCTTTCCTGTTCCTCTTCTCGAGTCAATCCTTACTCATGGGTGTTACAAAGTGCATGTGCTTCGGCAGGCCCTTAGCCCCTGGCAGTAACCGAGCCTGGTCCATCATTTACTTTGCTTCTTCTTGGTGAGCTGATTTAACCTCTATAACTCAACTATTTGTTAAAACTAGTTTCTTTTGCTGATTAAATCCTATGCTGCAGGCTGACCTTCTTAGTTGCATCATCATGCCTGATAGCTGGAGCAACAAAGAATGCATACCACACAAAGTTCAGGCACGTGATCTACGCTCAGAGCTGGACTTGCGAGTCCCTGCGCAAAGGAGTGTTCATTGCTGGAGCAGTCTTTGTGGTATTCACCATGATCCTCAATGTCTACTACTACATGTACTTTGCGAAAGCCACGAGTCAAGCTTCTCGGAAAACCAACAGGGCGAGCTCAACTGTTGGAATGGCTGGGTATGCTTGAAGTTCTGTTGTTTTTGTAGCTTTAAACCAAATGGACACTAGGGTCTTCGTAGTATTGTGTAATATTCAGTAAGGTCATATATGTGGGTGAGCTAAAGAAACATTGCTGTCAATATGGAGCATTTGTAGCAACTTCAATTTCTAGGTCCTGGCAGCGTGACTCTAAAATTAGACTGATGTTGTTATTGTCCCTTAAGCCTGATGGTAACGGGATCTTGATTTTTTGATGCATTTTCTCATGCTACAATGTGAAAATCTCATAGAGGTAATTGTTATGCTCGGGTCTCGATTAGAACTGCCGTCCGCTGAGAACCTTGTTAAGGGCTTCAGTAGACTCTAGCGCGCGTGCATCACGCCGTTGGTGAGCCTCTCTGGAGGTATAATTTCTCCGTGGAGAAAGGTTCGTCTTTGTAAACACCCAAGTCAGTTGTGGGGTGCTTTGGCTGCTCGGTGGAGTGTACACCAAGTGCTCGACGATTGGCCGCAGAGAACTTTAGGCCAGGTCCGAGGAGCTGCTGGACTTGAAACTTGCCCCTTCTTCTAGCCGGTGACTTCAATTGTATTATCGATGGTGACGAGAAGTCGGGAGGTGCTCCTTCTGAGGTCCGATCGAGACATCAGAGAATTCAGAAGGTTCATATCGCAATGTAATCTTACGGATTTGGGGTTCTCGGGCTCGTGTGCTCAAGAGATTTTCTTACCAGTGAACAAGTAGGTTTGAGCATTTGAATTTTCTTACCAGTGAGAAACTCTGACCTTGATCCAAGATAAAATTTCAGAATATTGTACATAGGGTGCTGGGGCTCACATCCAACGGTCAGATTGTCGATCCAGGTCCTCTACTATTCTCAATTATCCACTTTGTTTTGGTGAGTTCGTTTCCTGCTATCCGCTCCTCGGAGTGAAGTGTATTGTTGATTGTTCACGGTCGGTATTTCTCTAGTGATTGTAATCCCATTAGTTAGAGATAGTGAAAGATTTGATTTGAATTAGATTCCGTAATTTTTTCCCCCTTAGTGAGCCTTCTACGTATAAACGCATGTGCCTAGTTTACTATTTTGTCACTAGTTTACATTGCTCTTTTCATCTCAATACAAAGAGAGAAATAGAGAATTATATTTCCAAATTTTCATAGGTTTTTCTCAGCAATCCTAACATGTTCGAAATGGCAGAGGCACTTGTCATTAGATATTGTTTGTTTTCTGTGAGGAGAGTTTAATTTACCAAATTAAGCTCAATGGTTAATAAGTAGAGAAGATGATGTTGGAGGAGAGAGTACAGTAGAGGAGGTGAATTCATGCCAGGTGCTGTTGAAGATTGCCAAGGAGTCTACGATGAAAGGCAAAGGAACAGCGGGCAGGAAAAAGCAGCAGCAGCAGAAAAAGACAGAGGTCGGTCGACCGGACCGGTCGACCGACGTGCACAACGTGCACAGGATTTGAGCGGTCGACCGGACCGGTCGACCGCAATACTCTGTCTGCAGAAGACAGAGCTCTCGGGTTGTTTCGGTCGACCGTACCGGTCGACCGGAGAGGCTCTCTGCAGGAACCCAACTCTCGGGTTGTTTCGGTCGACCGGTCCGGTCGACCGTAAGAGGGAGTCGGTCGACCGGACCGGTCGACCGACAGTCGGGTCTAGGCTGAAAACTGCTGTTTCGGGAAGTTATGTATTTAAGCCCTAATTGTACTTTCTAGGGTTAAGGGCCTAGAGAAAAAATAAGCTGCGGACTCTCTTGTGTTCATAGAGATCCAGAGCTATTGTAATCATCTTCCAAATTGAAACTCTCTCCATAGATTGCCCCGAGGACGTAGGCATTCAGGCCGAACCTCGTTAAATCGCGTGTTTTGTGATTGTGCGTTCTTCTCTTGTGTTTTCTGTGATTTTGGGTGTTCTTTGTGATTGTGGAGATAGTGTGATTCTCTGTTGGTTGTTGACGGTGCGCACAACAAGTGGTATCAGAGCTTCAGGTTACGCTTGGGATTCTGAGGATTCGAAGGGCTCCAGATCCGATCAGGTGGAGATCGTGGGTCGATCTTCAGGTCAGAGGTATTGGTGTTCGAGGAGATCGTGTGTCGATCTCAGGAGGACGCAAGGAGGGCTTGTTGAATCAGTGTTTGGAGTAGATCCGGTGAGAAACTCGATCTAGGGTTTCGAGAGGCAGGTAAAAATCCCATTTTTATCTGAGAAAAGATTTATTCCAATTTGGTTATTCTTTCGCATAAATAGAGAATCAAAGGTAGATCTCAATGGCAGAAGAAACTACTTCCGTTAAAACAATGAATCACTCAAGGATCAAAGTTGTCAAGTTCAATGGAACTAATAATTTCGGGATGTGGAGGTGTGAGGTTATGGATGCATTGAATGCACAGAACCTCGAGGACACGCTCCTATTAGAGAGGAAGAAGACTACTACCACTGATGAAGAGTGGGCGAAGATGAACAGGTCGGCATGTGGGTTGATACGTTCATGCTTGTCACAAGACATCAAATATCTTGTACAACATGAGACGTCAGCTAAGAAACTGTGGAATACTCTTGAGAAGAAGTACCTGACAAAGAGTGTGGAGTCTAGGTTGCAGCTGAAGAGTAAACTGTATCAGTTCAGGATGCAGAAGGGAAGCACAGTAAACGAGCACATCAACCGATATACGAAGCTTCTTACAGACTTGCTGAATGTGGATGTCACTGTAAGTGAGGAAGACAAGTCAGTCATTCTTCTGAACTCACTCCCACCGGAGGAGTATGAGACATTCACTATGACATTCATAAATGGAAGGCAAACCTTAGTTTATGATGAAATATCGTCTGCACTGATGAGTTATGAGACAAGGAAGAATGAGAGACATTCTGGTCAGTCAAGTTCATCAGCGGAGGCTTTGGAAGTAAGAGGCAGGAGTTCATCAAGGAAAGGCAAGGAGATGAGAGGAAGATCAAAGTCTAGGTCGGACTTCAGGGATCTTAAGAAAAACCAGTGCATGTACTGCAAAGAGATTGGGCACTGGAAGGTTGACTGTCCAAAGTACAAGGGGAAGAAGAAGGAATCAAAATCTGAGGCAAATCTGGCAAGAGTGACAAAAGCTACAAGCGGTAAATCACAGGCAGATGGAGCAGATTCAGATTCTTCTGTGTTCTCTTTTTCAGTGACTACTCATGTTGTAGGTTACTCGGGGGATAACGAGTGGATCCTGGACACAGGTGCTACATATCATGTATGCCCTAATCGAGATTGGTTTACCAGTCTTGAGAAGTTGGAGGGGTGTTCGGTCGTCATGGGCGATAATCATCCGTGCATCATGGAGGGTGTAGGCACTATTCCTATCAGGATGTTTGACGGGATGGTGAGGGAGCTGAAAGAAGTAAGATATGTACCTCAGCTGAAGAGGAACTTAATCTCAGTAGGAGCTTTGGAATCATTGGGCCTAGGAGTGACTATTAAGGAGGGAGTCCTTAAAATGACAAAGGGTTCGATGGTGGTGTTGAAGGCTGATCGCCGGAGTAACCTGTATTACTTGAGGGGTAGTACAGTGACAGGACAGGTGGCAGCTTCTACCAGTCAGAAGGAAGATCTAACCCGGCTATGGCACATGAGGCTGGGACATGCAGGGGAGAAATCGATGCAACCACATAGAACAAAGTGCCACACCATACACGGTGGGGGCCACCTCTTGAATCTGTGGGGGCCACCTCTTGAATCTGTAGGGCTATTTCCTGTCATGACCAGTTATTCCCGTAAATCTGTTAATACTGATAAGTTATAATAAACAACTTGCACCTGGTTTGGGGGAAACTGATGGGCCCTGATTAATCATGTTCATGGTGGCACTATCGAGTCACGCGTGGCCAAATACTTGGGGATCTCCTGGCGGCCACCAGGGATTCCGTGGGGTGTACTGGCACCCCTACTCCTGATTATTCCTGCCGGGTATGCACACGCCCTAGGCCTATTTCTATGGGATCTGCGATACTCTATTCCTGTTCGGGCGTCCATAAGTCCCGGTAACGCCCCGATCCTGGCGGATACGGAGACATTACTGCAACGTATATACGCAAGTCAGAAGTACCTTCACGTATATACGCTAAGCATCAGTACAGCAAGAATCAGAGTACGGAAGCAAGTGGTGCATTATACATTCCAACACATGAGTACAATTACAGAGTCATCACCAGGGGTGATCTGATATTACAATAATATTACATCACCTGATAGGCGCAATTGCGGGATTACAAGGAGATATACAAGAATGAATAGTAAAAAGGCACTCGCGAGTTTACAAAAAGGAAAACTCGAGAGGCACAAAAGGGGGCCTGGAAGGATGGAGCTCTGAACGGTCTGCTGAAGATCCATGCTACCGCTGCGCTACTCTGATCAGCAACTGGGAGAATCCACACGCTCCAAACTCCAAGACCTGGACATGAGGATCCAGGGGAGTCAGATGAAACTCCCCGGGCGAGTGTGATGTGAAAGCCAAGTGGCGAGCAGGGGTAAGTACACGTATAGCAGTAAAGCCAAATAAAGGTGAGGATAAGTAATTCTGATTGTATGGTTATAGATTATGGATCCATGAGACTAGTACTTCGAAGGAATAATCCAAACAAGGAAACCCTCATCTATATACCTTTGTCTCATATCATCGTAATCTAAGCACATACAATGGAGTAACAGGAACACATAACAGGCATGACAAGATAATAAACAGAAGGTAAATGGATACAAGAGAGTATGAGCAGTTAATGCGGTAATACTCATAAAGCTGAAAATCCGAATAACGCTGATTATAAGTAAGATTGATTGTATAAGCTTGAGTCACGGTCCCATGAGACTAGTACCTCGAAGGAATAATCCAAACAAGGAAACCCTCATATATATACCTTTATCTCATGCCACCGTAATCCAAGCGTATAGAATCAAAGTTGCACAATAGTCATAACAAGAGTACATATCAAGGATAACAGAAATCATAGCAGGAGTCATAACAGGAATCATAACAGGAGTCTATTATTATTACTCGTCTTACCCTGATATCTAGCTATGTGAACTAGCGTCCCAGCACACATAGATCCATATCCTAGTAAGGCAAGGTTGTTATTGGAAACCAGCGGGGGTATCAACGAACTATGTTTACAGTGTGTCCCGTACATGCCCGGGACCACGGTCCAGGATTGTTCCGTTGCTTGGTGACGGAACCAGCCGCAAGGCTAACAGGAGGGACTTATGTATGCCCTTATCATGATGGTACCAGGAATGAGGGAGCCAGCTCTCCCCTCGGTCCCCTGGAGGCCCACAGGTCAGACCGGATATTTAGTTGCACAACATACCTAATACCACTGTAAACACGAACACATATTGATAGCCGCATGTTTCCCCGACCCGATGCAAGTTGGTCCTTTTTAGGATTTATTAGGTAATTATCAATTTACGGGAAAAAACAGGAGATGGCCCTACAGATTCAAGAGGTGGCCCCCACAGATTCAAGAGGTGGCCCCCACCGTGTATGGTGTGGCACTTTGTTCCATGTGGCACTTTGTTCTGAGGGGATGGATTCTAGAGGTGGCCCCCACAGATTCAAGCGGTGGCCCCCACCACAGATGTGGTGTGGCACTTTGCTCCGTATGGCACTTAGTTCCATACAAGATAACAGGTCACTGTACATAGTACAGGATAACAAGGCAGGTTCCCGTAATGGTGATAATCACAAGTCAAGTAGGTCATGCTGGGTGTCAAGTGATAGCATGACAGGATGATGATATTGACAGGTAACAAGTCATGTCAAGAGATTGATATTAATCCGGTGGCAAGTCATGTCATAACAAGGGGTCTTGCCAAATAGTAGCACGTATGGTGGTCAAGTGATATAAACAAGTGTAAAGTAATGACATGGAAAGTGTGTACATATAAACATGGAATAAAATACATGTCAACCCAATAAAGTGGGGAAGCCCAAATGGAGGCGAAAGCGAGGATACTCGCATAACCAATGAAAATAGGAAAGCAAGAGGGTAGCGAGTGAGAACACTCGCCTAAATCACCAGGAAGCCGAAAGGTCTGAAATCCACGGAACTCGGGACGCGCCATATTTACGGAAGGAGAGAGTGCACATGGAGACGCGGGTTTTTGAGGGTGAAACGCGAGGGTTCGCAGACGCGGGAGTTAGCGTCGCGAGAATTACAGACGCGGGAATCGCGTTGCAGGACTAACAGATGCGGGAATCACAGACGCAGGGATCGCGTTGCGGAAAGTACCAGACGCGGGAATAACAGACGCGGGATAGCAGACGCGGGGTTCGCGTCGCGAGAATGGCAGACGCGGAATTGCAGACGCGGGATAGCAGACGTGGGATTCGCGTCGCATAGATGACACAAAACGCGAGGTCTGCGTTCAAGTGCGGATGCGAGAAAAACGCGGACGTGGACATGGGTTCTGAGTCGCGTTAACACAAGAAGAACACAAACGCGGGAATAGACTCTGCGTCGTGTCAATACAGAAACGCGCGGAGCGCGTTAAGGGATTGCCCAGACGCGGGGTTGAGATCCGCGTTAGGAAACAAACAGAGAGGAGGAAAGGTGATTCCTTTGCTGCGCCCGACGAAGGGAAGTTCGGCCCCAATCCAAAAGGAGGGTACCGGCCCTAAGTCTTGCCAACGGAGGAGAACGCGGACGCGGAAAGTACCATAAACGCGGGGTTCCAGTCCCGTGTCCATGAAGGGAACGCGGACGCGAGTATAAACTCCGCGTCACGCCAATATGAATAGAACACAGACGCGGGCATTAGCTTCGCGTCGTGTTGACATGAGAAGGACGCAGACGTGAGTATGGCTCCGCGTTGCATCGATACTATAACGCGAAGGCCGCGTTCAAGGAATGGCCTAGACGCAGGAGATAAACTCCGCGTTTTAACCATCAACAGATAAAAAAGAGAGACAGGAAAAGATGAAGACGCAAGGATGGCCCAACTCCAAATCCAAACCAGTAAATGGTGGAAGTGAAGATGGTGATGGAAAAGATGGTGGTGGTATTGTCGTTGCAATTGTCACCAAAAGATTACCGGAATAATCGCGAACGATTACCGGAATAATCTACGGCGATATTGCCGACGAAGAAGAGCTCGGCCCCCAATCCAAAAGGAGGGTGCCGGCCCTAAAGCATTGCCTGACGAAGAAGAGCGCGGCCCCCAATCCAAAGGAGGTGGCCGGCCTTCAAGATGGTGGTGGGATGGTGATTTTGTGGAGAGGTTTTGATGATGGTGGTAGTTTTGGAGAAGGTGAAGAAGAAGGTGAAGTCTTTGGTGGAGTTGTTGGAGTTGTGGTGGTTTAAATGGAGTTGGAGGAGGAAGAAGATGAAGGTAAGGAGTTTGAGAAGTTGTAGTGGTGGTTGTTGTGGTGGAGATGGAGGAGGAGTTGGTGGAGGGTTAAGGCTTTGGTGAAGAGAAAGAAGAGAAATGAAATGAAATGAAGAAGGAAATGTTTATATAGGATTTGGATTTGTGAAGGTGATGTAAAAATGGAAAAGAGAGGGGCTTATTTGTAAAGTGGAGGGTGAGGTGTTTCTCTTGGCCAATCATGGCCAGCCATGGAGATGGGTGAGGTGGAGATATTTTGAAGGAGATATTTTTGGAGGAGAAGATATTTTGGTGGAAGAAAATGGAAGAATGGAGAAGGTTGGAGAATTTAGTGGAAAGAAAAGAAAGGAAAGAAAAAGGAAAAAGGAAAAGAAATGAAAAAGGGAAGATATTCTCTTGGAAGAAAAAGTGAAAATAATTAGAGTGGCGGATTCCCGGGATTCGGTTGCGGATGCGGAAAGCTTTCGGGAAAATACCGGAATCGTCCCGAAATCAAATATCTCGGAACGACCTGAAATAATTATCAAAAATCAAGAATATTATACTAAGACTCACGGTGAAATCCGTTTTAAGAAATACTTTATAGTTTTAAAACTAAAAATCCCGGAATCAATCAAGATACCGACTCCGGTGGAATTTTCATAAATTCATAAAATCCTCAGAAAAAGTATATAGGTAAGAAATGTGATTCTAAGAAATAATGTCTAAAGGCCCTTCTAGAAATTCCAATTGGTTTGTAAATTAAAAATCCGGGAATCGGTCAGTGGCACTGGTCGACACCGGTTTTGAAGATTCTCAATCTAATTCAGGAAAATTCTAGAAAATCATAGAAAATCTAAAATATTGGAAAATGATGTTCAAAGCTGAAATCGGTTAAATCAGAATACTAGAATGTCCAAACCGAGCAATACTCTAGGATCGGGTCCTTGGTTCAGACTAAGGCTGACTCCGAGTCCGCGAATCCAAATCCAAGACAAGACGATCATATAAATAATTCCTAACACAAAACGAATACAAGAAGTAAATCGAAAAATACGATCGAAAAATCTGAATACGCAACTAAGTACGTATTCCGGGAGCGGGGTGTTACATTCCATCCACCTTACAAAAAATTGCGTCCTCGCAATTTTGATAAGGGGCAAAATGAACACAAAAGGGGACATGGTGGAATTTATACCAATTAAGATATGAAACACTTTAGGTAGGGCTCTCAAGTTGGCTGAATAACAATCGGAATATATATAACTTCTGCACTTCCGGCTGTATAAGTCGTTGAACGATGCCAAATAATACCGACTGATAACACAGCTCTGCAATAGAATTTCCGCTGTACTGCATACTTAATGTCGCTCTTGAGAATAAGCCAGAATACTGAAGATAAGAAAACCTTGATAGTCCTGAGCATAATAAAGAAGACCGATAATTAAGAATTCCGAATACAGGCATCAATTACTCTGAAAGATATAGCCGAGAATATAGAATGTCTGTAGAGAATCCCGAGTACTGACTTCTGAAAGATAACCCGATTGGGATCAATTCTGAGAATACCGAGCTTCATTGAGTTGGCCGAAGAGATCATGTCATAGTTTCATTCAGAACCAGCCACTACCTTTCTAGTATATCCATATCTTAAGTTAGTATAAAGGCTGCATAAAACCAAAACAGGAGATATATGGAAAGGATTAGTAATCAAAAGCCTTAACCACCCCATCATACTTGATCGCGCGTTTCTGTATTGACACGACGCGGGGTCTATTCCCGCGTTTGTGTTCTTCTTGTGTTAACGCGACTCAGAACCCATGTCCACGTCCGCGTTTTCCTCGCATCCGCACTTGAACGCAGACCTCGCGTTTTGTGTCATCTATGCGACGCGAATCCCACGTCTGCTATCCCGCGTCTGCAATTTCGCGTCTGCCATTCTCGCGACGCGAACCCCGCGTCTGCTATCCCGCGTCTGTTATTCCCGCGTCTGGTACTTTCCGCAACGCGATCCCTGCGTCTGTGATTCCCGCATCTGTTAGTCCTGCAACGCGATTCCCGCGTCTGTAATTCTCGCGACGCTAACTCCCGCGTCTGCGAACCCTCGCGTTTCACCCTCAAAAACCCGCGTCTCCATGTGCACTCTCTCCTTCCTTAAATATGGCGCGTCCCGAGTTCCGTGGATTTCAGACCTTTCGGCTTTCTGGTGATTTAGGCGAGTGTTCTCACTCGCTACCCTCTTGCTTTCCTATTTTCATTGGTTATGCGAGTATCCTCGCTTTCGCCTCCATTTGGGCTTCCCCACTTTATTGGGTTGACATGTATTTTATTCCATGTTTATATGTACACACTTTCCATGTCATTACTTTACACTTGTTTATATCACTTGACCACCATACGTGCTACTATTTGGCAAGACCCCTTGTTATGACATGACTTGCCACCGGATTAATATCAATCTCTTGACATGACTTGTTACCTGTCAAATATCATCATCCTGTCATGCTATCACTTGACACCCAGCATGATATACTTGACCTTGTAATTATCACATTTACGGGAATCCTGCCTTGTTATCCTGTATTATATACAGTGACCTGTTATCCTGAATGGAACTAAGTGCCACATAGAACAAAGTGCCACATAGAACAAAGTGCCACACCATACACGGTGGGGGCCACCTCTTGAATCTGTGGGGGCCACCTCTTGAATCTGTAGGGCTATTTCCTGTCATGACCAGTTATTCCCGTAAATCTGTTAATACTGATAAGTTATAATAAACAACTTGCACCTGGTTTGGGGGAAACTGATGGGCCCTGATTAATCATGTTCATGGTGGCACTATCGAGTCACGCGTGGCCAAATACTTGGGGATCTCCTGGCGGCCACCAGGGATTCCGTGGGGTGTACTGGCACCCCTACTCCTGATTATTCCTGCCGGGTATGCACACGCCCTAGGCCTATTTCTATGGGATCTGCGATACTCTATTCCTGTTCGGGCGTCCATAAGTCCCGGTACCTAGCGGTACGTTCCGGCTCAGCACCGATACTCCTGAACCGTTATCCCGGGCATGTACGCGGCCCATCCAGAACATGATCCATCGAACTTTATCAGTTTCCAAATAACTGGCTATATAAGTTGTGAGTGGAAGTATGTGGAATGGGACACATACTGAAGCTTGGAACTTAGGCGGCCCCAATAATAATAAAGGACTCCTGTTATGATTCCTGTTATGACTCCCGTTATGTGCTCCTGTTATGACTATTTTGCAACTTTGATTCTATACGCTTGGATTACGGTGGCATGAGATAAAGGTATATAGATGAAGGTTTCCTTGTTTGGATTATTCCTTCGAGGTGCTAGTCTCATGGGACCGTGACTTAAGCTTATACAATCAATCTTGCTTATAATCGGCTTTATTCGGATTTCCGATTTTATGATATTATACTTGTTCATGTCCTGTCTTTCCACTTATATTCTATTCCACAATCACTTGTGCTCATCCTGGTTCGCCACTTGGCTTTCACATCACACTCGCCTGGGGAGTATCATTTGACTCCCCTGGATTCTCATGTCCAGGTCATGGAGCTTGGAGCATGTCAGAGCTTGGAGCGAGTGGATTCTCCCAGTTGCTGATCAGAGTGGCGCAGCGGTAGCGTGGATCTCCAGCAGACCATCTGTAGCTCTATCCTTCCAGGCCCTCTTGTTCGCCTATCGAGTTTTCCTTTTTATAAACTCGTGAGTGCCTTTATACTGTTCATACTTATACATTTCCATGTATTCCCGCAATTGCGCATTTTAGTGATGAAATATTCATGTAATATTGGATCACCTCTGGTGATAACTTTGTAATAGTACTCATGTGTTGGAATGTATAATGCACCACTTGCTTCCGTACTCTGATTCTTGCCTGTACTGATGCTTAGCGTATATACGTGAAGGTACTTCTGACTTGCGTATATACGTTGCAGTAATGTCTCCGTATCCGCCAGGATCGGGGAACGCCCCGATCCTGGCGGATACGGAGACATTACTGCAACGTATATACGCAAGTCAGAAGTACCTTCACGTATATACGCTAAGCATCAGTACAGCAAGAATCAGAGTACGGAAGCAAGTGGTGCATTATACATTCCAACACATGAGTACAATTACAGAGTCATCACCAGGGGTGATCTGATATTACAATAATATTACATCACCTGATAGGCGCAATTGCGGATTACAAGGAGATATACAAGAATGAATAGTACAAAGGCACTCGCGAGTTTACAAAAGGAAAACTCGAGAGGCACAAAAGGGGCCTGGAAGGATGGAGCTCTGAACGGTCTGCTGAAGATCCATGCTACCGCTGCGCTACTCTGATCAGCAACTGGGAGAATCCACACGCTCCAAGCTCCAAGACCTGGACATGAGGATCCAGGGGAGTCAGATGAAACTCCCCGGGCGAGTGTGATGTGAAAGCCAAGTGGCGAGCAGGGGTAAGTACACGTATAGCAGTAAAGCCAAATAAAGGTGAGGATAAGTAATTCTGATTGTATGGTTATAGATTATGGATCCATGAGACTAGTACTTCGAAGGAATAATCCAAACAAGGAAACCCTCATCTATATACCTTTGTCTCATATCATCGTAATCTAAGCACATACAATGGAGTAACAGGAACACATAACAGGCATGACAAGATAATAAATAGAAGGTAAATGGATACAAGAGAGTATGAGCAGTTAATGCGGTAATACTCATAAAGCTGAAAATCCGAATAAAGCTGATTATAAGCAAGATTGATTGTATAAGCTTAAGTCACGGTCCCATGAGACTAGTACCTCGAAGGAATAATCCAAACAAGGAAACCCTCATATATATACCTTTATCTCATGCCACCGTAATCCAAGCGTATAGAATCAAAGTTGCACAATAGTCATAACAAGAGTACATATCAAGGATAACAGAAATCATAGCAGGAGTCATAACAGGAATCATAACAGGAGTCTATTATTATTACTCGTCTTACCCTGATATCTAGCTATGTGAACTAGCGTCCCAGCACACATAGATCCATATCCTAGTAAGGCAAGGTTGTTATTGGAAACCAGCGGGGGTATCAACGAACTATGTTTACAGTGTGTCCCGTACATGCCCGGGACCACGGTCCAGGATTGTTCCGTTGCTTGGTGACGGAACCAGCCGCAAGGCTAACAGGAGGGACTTATGTATGCCCTTATCATGATGGTACCAGGAATGAGGGAGCCAGCTCTCCCCTCGGTCCCCTGGAGGCCCACAGGTCAGACCGGATATTTAGTTGCACAACATACCTAATACCACTGTAAACACGAACACATATTGATAGCCGCATGTTTCCCCCTACCCGATGCAAGTTGGTCCTTTTTAGGATTTATTAGGTAATTATCAATTTACGGGAAAAACAGGAGATGGCCCTACAGATTCAAGAGGTGGCCCCCACAGATTCAAGAGGTGGCCCCCACTGTGTATGGTGTGGCACTTTGTTCCATGTGGCACTTTGTTCTGAGGGGATGGATTCTAGAGGTGGCCCCCACAGATTCAAGCGGTGGCCCCCACCACAGATGTGGTGTGGCACTTTGCTCCGTGTGGCACTTAGTTCCATACAAGATAACAGGTCACTGTACATAGTACAGGATAACAAGGCAGGTTCCCGTAATGGTGATAATCACAAGTCAAGTAGGTCATGCTGGGTGTCAAGTGATAGCATGACAGGATGATGATATTGACAGGTAACAAGTCATGTCAAGAGATTGATATTAATCCGGTGGCAAGTCATGTCATAACAAGGGGTCTTGCCAAATAGTAGCACGTATGGTGGTCAAGTGATATAAACAAGTGTAAAGTAATGACATGGAAAGTGTGTACATATAAACATGGAATAAAATACATGTCAACCCAATAAAGTGGGGAAGCCCAAATGGAGGCGATAGCGAGGATACTCGCATAACCAATGAAAATAGGAAAGCAAGAGGGTAGCGAGTGAGAACACTCGCCTAAATCACCAGGAAGCCGAAAGGTCTGAAATCCACGGAACTCGGGACGCGCCATATTTACGGAAGGAGAGAGTGCACATGGAGACGCGGGTTTTTGAGGGTGAAACGCCAGGGTTCGCAGACGCGGGAGTTAGCGTCGCGAGAATTACAGACGCGGGAATCGCGTTGCAGGACTAACAGATGCGGGAATCACAGACGCAGGGATCGCGTTGCGGAAAGTACCAGACGCGGGAATAACAGACGCGGGATAGCAGACGCGGGGTTCGCGTCGCGAGAATGGCAGACGCGGAATTGCAGACGCGGGATAGCAGACGTGGGATTCGCGTCGCATAGATGACACAAAACGCGAGGTCTGCGTTCAAGTGCGGATGCGAGGAAAACGCGGACGTGGACATGGGTTCTGAGTCGCGTTAACACAAGAAGAACACAAACGCGGGAATAGACTCTGCGTCGTGTCAATACAGAAACGCGCGGAGCGCGTTAAGGGATTGCCCAGACGCGGGTTGAGATCCGCGTTAGGAAACAAACAGAGAGGAGGAAAGGTGATTCCTTTGCTGCGCCCGACGAAGGGAAGTTCGGCCCCAATCCAAAAGGAGGGTACCGGCCCTAAGTCTTGCCAACGGAGGAGAACGCGGACGCGGAAAGTACCATAAACGCGGGGTTCCAGTCCCGTGTCCATGAAGGGAACGCGGACGCGAGTATAAACTCCGCGTCACGCCAATATGAATAGAACACAGACGCGGGCATTAGCTTCGCGTCGTGTTGACATGAGAAGGACGCAGACGTGAGTATGGCTCCGCGTTGCATCGATACTATAACGCGAAGGCCGCGTTCAAGGAATGGCCTAGACGCAGGAGATAAACTCCGCGTTTTAACCATCAACAGATAAAAAGAGAGACAGGAAAAGATGAAGACGCAAGGATGGCCCAACTCCAAATCCAAACCAGTAAATGGTGGAAGTGAAGATGGTGATGGAAAAGATGGTGGTGGTATTGTCGTTGCAATTGTCACCAAAAAGATTACCGGAATAATCGCGAACGATTACCGGAATAATCTACGGCGATATTGCCGACGAAGAAGAGCTCGGCCCCCAGTCCAAAAGGAGGGTGCCGACCCTAAAGCATTGCCTGACGAAGAAGAGCGCGGCCCCCAATCCAAAGGAGGTGGCCGGCCTTCAAGATGGTGGTGGGATGGTGATTTTGTGGAGAGGTTTTGATGATGGTGGTAGTTTTGGAGAAGGTGAAGAAGAAGGTGAAGTCTTTGGTGGAGTTGTTGGAGTTGTGGTGGTTTAAATGGAGTTGGAGGAGGAAGAAGATGAAGGTAAGGAGTTTGAGAAGTTGTAGTGGTGGTTGTTGTGGTGGAGATGGAGGAGGAGTTGGTGGAGGGTTAAGGCTTTGGTGAAGAGAAAGAAGAGAAATGAAATGAAATGAAGAAGGAAATGTTTATATAGGATTTGGATTTGTGAAGGTGATGTAAAAATGGAAAAGAGAGGGGCTTATTTGTAAAGTGGAGGGGTGAGGTGTTTCTCTTGGCCAATCATGGCCAGCCATGGAGATGGGTGAGGTGGAGATATTTTGAAGGAGATATTTTTGGAGGAGAAGATATTTTGGTGGAAGAAAATGGAAGAATGGAGAAGGTTGGAGAATTTAGTGGAAAGAAAAGAAAGGAAAGAAAAAGGAAAAAGGAAAAGAAATGAAAAAGGGAAGATATTCTCTTGGAAGAAAAAGTGAAAATAATTGGAGTGGCGGATTCCCGGGATTCGGTTGCGGATGCCGAAAGCTTTCGGGAAAATACCGGAATCGTCCCGAAATCAAATATCTCGGAACGACCTGAAATAATTATCAAAAATCAAGAATATTATACTAAGACTCACGGTGAAATCCGTTTTAAGAAATACTTTATAGTTTTAAAACTAAAAATCCCGGAATCAATCAAGATACCGACTCCGGTGGAATTTTCATAAATTCATAAAATCCTCAGAAAAAGTATATAGGTAAGAAATGTGATTCTAAGAAATAATGTCTAAAGGCCCTTCTAGAAATTCCAATTGGTTTGTAAATTAAAAATCCGGGAATCGGTCAGCGGCACTGGTCGACACCGGTTTTGAAGATTCTCAATCTAATTCAGGAAAATTCTAGAAAATCATAGAAAATCTAAAATATTGGAAAACGATGTTCAAAGCTGAAATCGGTTAAATCAGAATACTAGAATGTCCAAACCGAGCAATACTCTAGGATCGGGTCCTTGGTTCAGACTAAGGCTGACTCCGAGTCCGCGAATCCAAATCCAAGACAAGACGATCATATAAATAATTCCTAACACAAAACGAATACAAGAAGTAAATCGAAAAATACGATCGAAAAATCTGAATACGCAACTAAGTACGTATTCCGGGAGCGGGGTGTTACATTCCATCCACCTTACAAAAAATTGCGTCCTCGCAATTTTGATAAGGGGCAAAATGAACACAAAAGGGGACATGGTGGAATTTATACCAATTAAGATATGAAACACTTTAGGTAGGGCTCTCAAGTTGGCTGAATAACAATCGGAATATATATAACTTCTGCACTTCCGGCTGTATAAGTCGTTGAACGATGCCAAATAATACCGACTGATAACACAGCTCTGCAATAGAATTTCCGCTGTACTGCATACTTAATGTCGCTCTTGAGAATAAGCCAGAATACTGAAGATAAGAAAACCTTGATAGTCCTGAGCATAATAAAGAAGACCGATAATTAAGAATTTCGAATACAGGCATCAATTACTCTGAAAGATATAGCCGAGAATATAGAATGTCTGTAGAGAATCCCGAGTACTGACTTCTGAAAGATAACCCGATTGGGATCAATTCTGAGAATACCGAGCTTCATTGAGTTGGCCGAAGAGATCATGTCATAGTTTCATTCAGAACCAGCCACTACCTTTCTAGTATATCCATATCTTAAGTTAGTATAAAGGCTTCATAAAACCAAAACAGGAGATATATGGAAAGGATTAGTAATCAAAGGAAAGATGTTCAAGAAAATAGATAACTCTGCACTTGTAGTTGGATTGTATAACCAGGACTCATGCATTCCAGTTGCAAATTTCATTACCATTAATTTGCCATCTGGACGTACTGAGGAAGTGAGAGCCTAAGCTCTGATACCAACCTGTAACGCCCCGATCCTGGCGGATACGGAGACATTACTGCAACGTATATACGCAAGTCAGAAGTACCTTCACGTATATACGCTAAGCATCAGTACAGCAAGAATCAGAGTACGGAAGCAAGTGATGCATTATACATTCCAACACATGAGTACAATTACAGAGTCATCACCAGGGGTGATCTGATATTACAATAATATTACATCACCTGATAGGCGCAATTGCGGGATTACAAGGAGATATACAAGAATGAATAGTACAAAGGCACTCGCGAGTTTACAAAAAGGAAAACTCGAGAGGCACAAAAGGGGGCCTGGAAGGATGGAGCTCTGAACGGTCTGCTGAAGATCCATGCTACCGCTGCGCTACTCTGATCAGCAACTGGGAGAATCCACACGCTCCAAGCTCCAAGACCTGGACATGAGGATCCAGGGGAGTCAGATGAAACTCCCCGGGCGAGTGTGATGTGAAAGCCAAGTGGCGAGCAGGGGTAAGTACACGTATAGCAGTAAAGCCAAATAAAGGTGAGGATAAGTAATTCTGATTGTATGGTTATAGATTATGGATCCATGAGACTAGTACTTCGAAGGAATAATCCAAACAAGGAAACCCTCATCTATATACCTTTGTCTCATATCATCGTAATCTAAGCACATACAATGGAGTAACAGGAACACATAACAGGCATGACAAGATAATAAACAGAAGGTAAATGGATACAAGAGAGTATGAGCAGTTAATGCGGTAATACTCATAAAGCTGAAAATCCGAATAAAGCTGATTATAAGCAAGATTGATTGTATAAGCTTAAGTCACGGTCCCATGAGACTAGTACCTCGAAGGAATAATCCAAATAAGGAAACCCTCATATATATACCTTTATCTCATGCCACCGTAATCCAAGCGTATAGAATCAAAGTTGCACAATAGTCATAACAAGAGTACATATCAAGGATAACAGAAATCATAGCAGGAGTCATAACAGGAATCATAACAGGAGTCTATTATTATTACTCGTCTTACCCTGATATCTAGCTATGTGAACTAGCGTCCCAGCACATATAGATCCATATCCTAGTAAGGCAAGGTTGTTATTGGAAACCAGCGGGGGTATCAACGAATTATGTTTACAGTGTGTCCCGTACATGCCCGGGACCACGGTCCAGGATTGTTCCGTTGCTTGGTGACGGAACCAGCCGCAAGGCTAACAGGAGGGACTTATGTATGCCCTTATCATGATGGTACCAGGAATGAGGGAGCCAGCTCTCCCCTCGGTCCCCTGGAGGCCCACAGGTCAGACCGGATATTTAGTTGCACAACATACCTAATACCACTGTAAACACGAACACATATTGATAGCCGCATGTTTCCCCCGACCCGATGCAAGTTGGTCCTTTTTAGGATTTATTAGGTAATTATCAATTTACGGGAAAAACAGGAGATGGCCCTACAGATTCAAGAGGTGGCCCCCACAGATTCAAGAGGTGGCCCCCACCGTGTATGGTGTGGCACTTTGTTCCATGTGGCACTTTGTTCTGAGGGGATGGATTCTAGAGGTGGCCCCCACAGATTCAAGCGGTGGCCCCCACCACAGATGTGGTGTGGCACTTTGCTCCGTGTGGCACTTAGTTCCATACAAGATAACAGGTCACTGTACATAGTACAGGATAACAAGGCAGGTTCCCGTAATGGTGATAATCACAAGTCAAGTAGGTCATGCTGGGTGTCAAGTGATAGCATGACAGGATGATGATATTGACAGGTAACAAGTCATGTCAAGAGATTGATATTAATCCGGTGGCAAGTCATGTCATAACAAGGGGTCTTGCCAAATAGTAGCACGTATGGTGGTCAAGTGATATAAACAAGTGTAAAGTAATGACATGGAAAGTGTGTACATATAAACATGGAATAAAATACATGTCAACCCAATAAAGTGGGAAGCCCAAATGGAGGCGAAAGCGAGGATACTCGCATAACCAATGAAAATAGGAAAGCAAGAGGGTAGCGAGTGAGAACACTCGCCTAAATCACCAGGAAGCCGAAAGGTCTGAAATCCACGGAACTCGGGACGCGCCATATTTACGGAAGGAGAGAGTGCACATGGAGACGCGGGTTTTTGAGGGTGAAACGCGAGGGTTCGCAGACGCGGGAGTTAGCGTCGCGAGAATTACAGACGCGGGAATCGCGTTGCAGGACTAACAGATGCGGGAATCACAGACGCAGGGATCGCGTTGCGGAAAGTACCAGACGCGGGAATAACAAACGCGGGATAGCAGACGCGGGGTTCGCGTCGCGAGAATGGCAGACGCGGAATTGCAGACGCGGGATAGCAGACGTGGGATTCGCGTCGCATAGATGACACAAAACGCGAGGTCTGCGTTCAAGTGCGGATGCGAGGAAAACGCGGACGTGGACATGGGTTCTGAGTCGTTAACACAAGAAGAACACAAACGCGGGAATAGACTCTGCGTCGTGTCAATACAGAAACGCGCGGAGCGCGTTAAGGGATTGCCCAGACGCTGGGTTGAGATCCGCGTTAGGAAACAAACAGAGAGGAGGAAAGGTGATTCCTTTGCTGCGCCCGACGAAGGGAAGTTCGGCCCCAATCCAAAAGGAGGGTACCGGCCCTAAGTCTTGCCAACGGAGGAGAACGCGGACGCGGAAAGTACCATAAACGCGGGGTTCCAGTCCCGTGTCCATGAAGGGAACGCGGACGCGAGTATAAACTCCGCGTCACGCCAATATGAATAGAACACAGACGCGGGCATTAGCTTCGCGTCGTGTTGACATGAGAAGGACGCAGACGTGAGTATGGCTCCGCGTTGCATCGATACTATAACGCGAAGGCCGCGTTCAAGGAATGGCCTAGACGCAGGAGATAAACTCCGCGTTTTAACCATCAACAGATAAAAAAGAGAGACAGGAAAAGATGAAGACGCAAGGATGGCCCAACTCCAAATCCAAACCAGTAAATGGTGGAAGTGAAGATGGTGATGGAAAAGATGGTGGTGGTATTGTCGTTGCAATTGTCACCAAAAAGATTACCGGAATAATCGCGAACGATTACCGGAATAATCTACGGCGATATTGCCGACGAAGAAGAGCTCGGCCCCCAATCCAAAAGGAGGGTGCCGGCCCTAAAGCATTGCCTGACGAAGAAGAGCGCGGCCACCAATCCAAAGGAGGTGGCCGGCCTTCAAGATGGTGGTGGGATGGTGATTTTGTGGAGAGGTTTTGATGATGGTGGTAGTTTTGGAGAAGGTGAAGAAGAAGGTGAAGTCTTTGGTGGAGTTGTTGGAGTTGTGGTGGTTTAAATGGAGTTGGAGGAGGAAGAAGATGAAGGTAAGGAGTTTGAGAAGTTGTAGTGGTGGTTGTTGTGGTGGAGATGGAGGAGTAGTTGGTGGAGGGTTAAGGCTTTGGTGAAGAGAAAGAAGAGAAATGAAATGAAATGAAGAAGGAAATGTTTATATAGGATTTGGATTTGTGAAGGTGATGTAAAAATGGAAAAGAGAGGGGCTTATTTGTAAAGTGGAGGGGTGAGGTGTTTCTCTTGGCCAATCATGGCCAGCCATGGAGATGGGTGAGGTGGAGATATTTTGAAGGAGATATTTTTGGAGGAGAAGATATTTTGGTGGAAGAAAATGGAAGAATGGAGAAGGTTGGAGAATTTAGTGGAAAGAAAAGAAAGGAAAGAAAAAGGAAAAAGGAAAAGAAATGAAAAAGGGAAGATATTCTCTTGGAAGAAAAAGTGAAAATAATTAGAGTGGCGGATTCCCGGGATTCGGTTGCGGATGCGGAAAGCTTTCGGGAAAATACCGGAATCGTCCCGAAATCAAATATCTCGGAACGACCTGAAATAATTATCAAAAATCAAGAATATTATACTAAGACTCACGGTGAAATCCGTTTTAAGAAATACTTTATAGTTTTAAAACTAAAAATCCCGGAATCAATCAAGATACCGACTCCGGTGGAATTTTCATAAATTCATAAAATCCTCAGAAAAAGTATATAGGTAAGAAATGTGATTCTAAGAAATAATGTCTAAAGGCCCTTCTAGAAATTCCAATTGGTTTGTAAATTAAAAATCCGGGAATCGGTCAGCGGCACTGGTCGACACCGGTTTTGAAGATTCTCAATCTAATTCAGGAAAATTCTAGAAAATCATAGAAAATCTAAAATATTGAAAAACGATGTTCAAAGCTGAAATCGGTTAAATCAGAATACTAGAATGTCCAAACCGAGCAATACTCTAGGATCGGGTCCTTGGTTCAGACTAAGGCTGACTCCGAGTCCGCGAATCCAAATCCAAGACAAGACGATCATATAAATAATTCCTAACACAAAACGAATACAAGAAGTAAATCGAAAAATACGATCGAAAAATCTGAATACGCAACTAAGTACGTATTCCGGGAGCGGGGTGTTACATTCCATCCACCTTACAAAAAATTGCGTCCTCGCAATTTTGATAAGGGGCAAAATGAACACAAAAGGGGACATGGTGGAATTTATACCAATTAAGATATGAAACACTTTAGGTAGGGCTCTCAAGTTGGCTGAATAACAATCGGAATATATATAACTTCTGCACTTCCGGCTGTATAAGTCGTTGAACGATGCCAAATAATACCGACTGATAACACAGCTCTGCAATAGAATTTCCGCTGTACTGCATACTTAATGTCGCTCTTGAGAATAAGCCAGAATACTGAAGATAAGAAAACCTTGATAGTCCTGAGCATAATAAAGAAGACCGATAATTAAGAATTCCGAATACAGGCATCAATTACTCTGAAAGATATAGCCGAGAATATAGAATGTCTGTAGAGAATCCCGAGTACTGACTTCTGAAAGATAACCCGATTGGGATCAATTCTGAGAATACCGAGCTTCATTGAGTTGGCCGAAGAGATCATGTCATAGTTTCATTCAGAACCAGCCACTACCTTTCTAGTATATCCATATCTTAAGTTAGTATAAAGGCTTCATAAAACCAAAACAGGAGATATATGGAAAGGATTAGTAATCAAAGGAAAGATGTTCAAGAAAATAGATAACTCTGCACTTGTAGTTGGATTGTATAACCAGGACTCATGCATTCCAGTTGCAAATTTCATTACCATTAATTTGCCATCTGGACGTACTGAGGAAGTGAGAGCCTAAGCTCTGATACCAACCTGTAACGCCCCGATCCTGGCGGATACGGAGACATTACTGCAACGTATATACGCAAGTCAGAAGTACCTTCACGTATATACGCTAAGCATCAGTACAGCAAGAATCAGAGTACGGAAGCAAGTGGTGCATTATACATTCCAACACATGAGTACAATTACAGAGTCATCACCAGGGGTGATCTGATATTACAATAATATTACATCACCTGATAGGCGCAATTGCGGGATTACAAGGAGATATACAAGAATGAATAGTACAAAGGCACTCGCGAGTTTACAAAAAGGAAAACTCGAGAGGCACAAAAGGGGCCTGGAAGGATGGAGCTCTGAACGGTCTGCTGAAGATCCATGCTACCGCTGCGCTACTCTGATCAGCAACTGGGAGAATCCACACGCTCCAAGCTCCAAGACCTGGACATGAGGATCCAGGGAGTCAGATGAAACTCCCCGGGCAAGTGTGATGTGAAAGCCAAGTGGCGAGCAGGGGTAAGTACACGTATAGCAGTAAAGCCAAATAAAGGTGAGGATAAGTAATTCTGATTGTATGGTTATAGATTATGGATCCATGAGACTAGTACTTCGAAGGAATAATCCAAACAAGGAAACCCTCATCTATATACCTTTGTCTCATATCATCGTAATCTAAGCACATACAATGGAGTAACAGGAACACATAACAGGCATGACAAGATAATAAACAGAAGGTAAATGGATACAAGAGAGTATGAGCAGTTAATGCGGTAATACTCATAAAGCTGAAAATCCGAATAAAGCTGATTATAAGCAAGATTGATTGTATAAGCTTAAGTCACGGTCCCATGAGACTAGTACCTCGAAGGAATAATCCAAACAAGGAAACCCTCATATATATACCTTTATCTCATGCCACCGTAATCCAAGCGTATAGAATCAAAGTTGCACAATAGTCATAACAAGAGTACATATCAAGGATAACAGAAATCATAGCAGGAGTCATAACAGGAATCATAACAGGAGTCTATTATTATTACTCGTCTTACCCTGATATCTAGCTATGTGAACTAGCGTCCCAGCACACATAGATCCATATCCTAGTAAGGCAAGGTTGTTATTGGAAACCAGCGGGGGTATCAACGAATTATGTTTACAGTGTGTCCCGTACATGCCCGGGACCACGGTCCAGGATTGTTCCGTTGCTTGGTGACGGAACCAGCCGCAAGGCTAACAGGAGGGACTTATGTATGCCCTTATCATGATGGTACCAGGAATGAGGGAGCCAGCTCTCCCCTCGGTCCCCTGGAGGCCCACAGGTCAGACCGGATATTTAGTTGCACAACATACCTAATACCACTGTAAACACGAACACATATTGATAGCCGCATGTTTCCCCCGACCCGATGCAAGTTGGTCCTTTTTAGGATTTATTAGGTAATTATCAATTTACGGGAAAAACAGGAGATGGCCCTACAGATTCAAGAGGTGGCCCCCACAGATTCAAGAGGTGGCCCCCACCGTGTATGGTGTGGCACTTTGTTCCATGTGGCACTTTGTTCTGAGGGGATGGATTCTAGAGGTGGCCCCCACAGATTCAAGCGGTGGCCCCCACCACAGATGTGGTGTGGCACTTTGCTCCGTGTGGCACTTAGTTCCATACAAGATAACAGGTCACTGTACATAGTACAGGATAACAAGGCAGGTTCCCGTAATGGTGATAATCACAAGTCAAGTAGGTCATGCTGGGTGTCAAGTGATAGCATGACAGGATGATGATATTGACAGGTAACAAGTCATGTCAAGAGATTGATATTAATCCGGTGGCAAGTCATGTCATAACAAGGGGTCTTGCCAAATAGTAGCACGTATGGTGGTCAAGTGATATAAACAAGTGTAAAGTAATGACATGGAAAGTGTGTACATATAAACATGGAATAAAATACATGTCAACCCAATAAAGTGGGGAAGCCCAAATGGAGGCGAAAGCGAGGATACTCGCATAACCAATGAAAATAGGAAAGCAAGAGGGTAGCGAGTGAGAACACTCGCCTAAATCACCAGGAAGCCGAAAGGTCTGAAATCCACGGAACTCGGGACGCGCCATATTTACGGAAGGAGAGAGTGCACATGGAGACGCGGGTTTTTGAGGGTGAAACGCGAGGGTTCGCAGACGCGGGAGTTAGCGTCGCGAGAATTACAGACGCGGGAATCGCGTTGCAGGACTAACAGATGCGGGAATCACAGACGCAGGGATCGCGTTGCGGAAAGTACCAGACGCGGGAATAACAGACGCGGGATAGCAGACGCGGGGTTCGCGTCGCGAGAATGGCAGACGCGAAATTGCAGACGCGGGATAGCAGACGTGGGATTCGCGTCGCATAGATGACACAAAACGCGAGGTCTGCGTTCAAGTGCGGATGCGAGGAAAACGCGGACGTGGACATGGGTTCTGAGTCGCGTTAACACAAGAAGAACACAAACGCGGGAATAGACTCTGCGTCGTGTCAATACAGAAACGCGCGGAGCGCGTTAAGGGATTGCCCAGACGCGGGGTTGAGATCCGCGTTAGGAAACAAACAGAGAGGAGGAAAGGTGATTCCTTTGCTGCGCCCGACGAAGGGAAGTTCGGCCCCAATCCAAAAGGAGGGTACCGGCCCTAAGTCTTGCCAACGGAGGAGAACGCGGACGCGGAAAGTACCATAAACGCGGGGTTCCAGTCCCGTGTCCATGAAGGGAACGCGGACGCGAGTATAAACTCCGCGTCACGCCAATATGAATAGAACACAGACGCGGGCATTAGCTTCGCGTCGTGTTGACATGAGAAGGACGCAGACGTGAGTATGGCTCCGCGTTGCATCGATACTATAACGCGAAGGCCGCGTTCAAGGAATGGCCTAGACGCAGGAGATAAACTCCGCGTTTTAACCATCAACAGATAAAAAAGAGAGACAGGAAAAGATGAAGACGCAAGGATGGCCCAACTCCAAATCCAAACCAGTAAATGGTGGAAGTGAAGATGGTGATGGAAAAGATGGTGGTGGTATTGTCGTTGCAATTGTCACCAAAAAGATTACCGGAATAATCGCGAACGATTACCGGAATAATCTACGGCGATATTGCCGACGAAGAAGAGCTCGGCCCCCAATCCAAAAGGAGGGTGCCGGCCCTAAAGCATTGCCTGACGAAGAAGAGCGCGGCCCCCAATCCAAAGGAGGTGGCCGGCCTTCAAGATGGTGGTGGGATGGTGATTTTGTGGAGAGGTTTTGATGATGGTGGTAGTTTTGGAGAAGGTGAAGAAGAAGGTGAAGTCTTTGGTGGAGTTGTTGGAGTTGTGGTGGTTTAAATGGAGTTGGAGGAGGAAGAAGATGAAGGTAAGGAGTTTGAGAAGTTGTAGTGGTGGTTGTTGTGGTGGAGATGGAGGAGGAGTTGGTGGAGGGTTAAGGCTTTGGTGAAGAGAAAGAAGAGAAATGAAATGAAATGAAGAAGGAAATGTTTATATAGGATTTGGATTTGTGAAGGTGATGTAAAAATGGAAAAGAGAGGGGCTTATTTGTAAAGTGGAGGGGTGAGGTGTTTCTCTTGGCCAATCATGGCCAGCCATGGAGATGGGTGAGGTGGAGATATTTTGAAGGAGATATTTTTGGAGGAGAAGATATTTTGGTGGAAGAAAATGGAAGAATGGAGAAGGTTGGAGAATTTAGTGGAAAGAAAAGAAAGGAAAGAAAAAGGAAAAAGGAAAAGAAATGAAAAAGGGAAGATATTCTCTTGGAAGAAAAAGTGAAAATAATTAGAGTGGCGGATTCCCGGATTCGGTTGCGGATGCGGAAAGCTTTCGGGAAAATACCGGAATCGTCCCGAAATCAAATATCTCGGAACGACCTGAAATAATTATCAAAAATCAAGAATATTATACTAAGACTCACGGTGAAATCCGTTTTAAGAAATACTTTATAGTTTTAAAACTAAAAATCCCGGAATCAATCAAGATACCGACTCCGGTGGAATTTTCATAAATTCATAAAATCCTCAGAAAAAGTATATAGGTAAGAAATGTGATTCTAAGAAATAATGTCTAAAGGCCCTTCTAGAAATTCCAATTGGTTTGTAAATTAAAAATCCGGGAATCGGTCAGCGGCACTGGTCGACACCGGTTTTGAAGATTCTCAATCTAATTCAGGAAAATTCTAGAAAATCATAGAAAATCTAAAATATTGGAAAACGATGTTCAAAGCTGAAATCGGTTAAATCAGAATACTAGAATGTCCAAACCGAGCAATACTCTAGGATCGGGTCCTTGGTTCAGACTAAGGCTGACTCCGAGTCTGCGAATCCAAATCCAAGACAAGACGATCATATAAATAATTCCTAATACAAAACGAATACAAGAAGTAAATCGAAAAATACGATCGAAAAATCTGAATACGCAACTAAGTACGTATTCCGGGAGCGGGGTGTTACATTCCATCCACCTTACAAAAAATTGCGTCCTCGCAATTTTGATAAGGGGCAAAATGAACACAAAAGGGGACATGGTGGAATTTATACCAATTAAGATATGAAACACTTTAGGTAGGGCTCTCAAGTTGGCTGAATAACAATCGGAATATATATAACTTCTGCACTTCCGGCTGTATAAGTCGTTGAACGATGCCAAATAATACCGACTGATAACACAGCTCTGCAATAGAATTTCCGCTGTACTGCATACTTAATGTCGCTCTTGAGAATAAGCCAGAATACTGAAGATAAGAAAACTTGATAGTCCTGAGCATAATAAAGAAGACCGATAATTAAGAATTCCGAATACAGGCATCAATTACTCTGAAAGATATAGCCGAGAATATAGAATGTCTGTAGAGAATCCCGAGTACTGACTTCTGAAAGATAACCCGATTGGGATCAATTCTGAGAATACCGAGCTTCATTGAGTTGGCCGAAGAGATCATGTCATAGTTTCATTCAGAACCAGCCACTACCTTTCTAGTATATCCATATCTTAAGTTAGTATAAAGGCTTCATAAAACCAAAACAGGAGATATATGGAAAGGATTAGTAATCAAAGGAAAGATGTTCAAGAAAATAGATAACTCTGCACTTGTAGTTGGATTGTATAACCAGGACTCATGCATTCCAGTTGCAAATTTCATTACCATTAATTTGCCATCTGGACGTACTGAGGAAGTGAGAGCCTAAGCTCTGATACCAACCTGTAACGCCCCGATCCTGGCGGATACGGAGACATTACTGCAACGTATATACGCAAGTCAGAAGTACCTTCACGTATATACGCTAAGCATCAGTACAGCAAGAATCAGAGTACGGAAGCAAGTGGTGCATTATACATTCCAACACATGAGTACAATTACAGAGTCATCACCAGGGGTGATCTGATATTACAATAATATTACATCACCTGATAGGCGCAATTGCGGGATTACAAGGAGATATACAAGAATGAATAGTACAAAGGCACTCGCGAGTTTACAAAAAGGAAAACTCGAGAGGCACAAAAGGGGGCCTGGAAGGATGGAGCTCTGAACGGTCTGCTGAAGATCCATGCTACCGCTGCGCTACTCTGATCAGCAACTGGGAGAATCCACACGCTCCAAGCTCCAAGACCTGGACATGAGGATCCAGGGGAGTCAGATGAAACTCCCCGGGCGAGTGTGATGTGAAAGCCAAGTGGCGAGCAGGGGTAAGTACACGTATAGCAGTAAAGCCAAATAAAGGTGAGGATAAGTAATTCTGATTGTATGGTTATAGATTATGGATCCATGAGACTAGTACTTCGAAGGAATAATCCAAACAAGGAAACCCTCATCTATATACCTTTGTCTCATATCATCGTAATCTAAGCACATACAATGGAGTAACAGGAACACATAACAGGCATGACAAGATAATAAACAGAAGGTAAATGGATACAAGAGAGTATGAGCAGTTAATGCGGTAATACTCATAAAGCTGAAAATCCGAATAAAGCTGATTATAAGCAAGATTGATTGTATAAGCTTAAGTCACGGTCCCATGAGACTAGTACCTCGAAGGAATAATCCAAATAAGGAAACCCTCATATATATACCTTTATCTCATGCCACCGTAATCCAAGCGTATAAAATCAAAGTTGCACAATAGTCATAATAAGAGTACATATCAAGGATAACAGAAATCATAGCAGGAGTCATAACAGGAATCATAACAGGAGTCTATTATTATTACTCGTCTTACCCTGATATCTAGCTATGTGAACTAGCGTCCCAGCACACATAGATCCATATCCTAGTAAGGCAAGGTTGTTATTGGAAACCAGCGGGGGTATCAACGAATTATGTTTACAGTGTGTCCCGTACATGCCCAGGACCACGGTCCAGGATTGTTCCGTTGCTTGGTGACGGAACCAGCCGCAAGGCTAACAGGAGGGACTTATGTATGCCCTTATTATGATGGTACCAGGAATGAGGGAGCCAGCTCTCCCCTCGGTCCCCTGGAGGCCCACAGGTCAGACCGGATATTTAGTTGCACAACATACCTAATACCACTGTAAACACGAACACATATTGATAGCCGCATGTTTCCCCCGACCCGATGCAAGTTGGTCCTTTTTAGGATTTATTAGGTAATTATCAATTTACGGGAAAAACAGGAGATGGCCCTACAGATTCAAGAGGTGGCCCCCACAGATTCAAGAGGTGGCCCCCACCGTGTATGGTGTGGCACTTTGTTCCATGTGGCACTTTGTTCTGAGGGGATGGATTCTAGAGGTGGCCCCCACAGATTCAAGCGGTGGCCCCCACCACAGATGTGGTGTGGCACTTTGCTCCGTGTGGCACTTAGTTCCATACAAGATAACAGGTCACTGTACATAGTACAGGATAACAAGGCAGGTTCCCGTAATGGTGATAATCACAAGTCAAGTAGGTCATGCTGGGTGTCAAGTGATAGCATGACAGGATGATGATATTGACAGGTAACAAGTCATGTCAAGAGATTGATATTAATCCGGTGGCAAGTCATGTCATAACAAGGGGTCTTGCCAAATAGTAGCACGTATGGTGGTCAAGTGATATAAACAAGTGTAAAGTAATGACATGGAAAGTGTGTACATATAAACATGGAATAAAATACATGTCAACCCAATAAAGTGGGGAAGCCCAAATGGAGGCGAAAGCGAGGATACTCGCATAACCAATGAAAATAGGAAAGCAAGAGGGTAGCGAGTGAGAACACTCGCCTAAATCACCAGGAAGCCGAAAGGTCTGAAATCCACGGAACTCGGGACGCGCCATATTTACGGAAGGAGAGAGTGCACATGGAGACGCGGGTTTTTGAGGGTGAAACGCGAGGGTTCGCAGACGCGGGAGTTAGCGTCGCGAGAATTACAGACGCGGGAATCGCGTTGCAGGACTAACAGATGCGGGAATCACAGACGCAGGGATCGCGTTGCGGAAAGTACCAGACGCGGAATAACAGACGCGGGATAGCAGACGCGGGGTTCGCGTCGCGAGAATGGCAGACGCGAAATTGCAGACGCGGGATAGCAGACGTGGGATTCGCGTCGCATAGATGACACAAAACGCGAGGTCTGCGTTCAAGTGCGGATGCGAGGAAACGCGGACGTGGACATGGGTTCTGAGTCGCGTTAACACAAGAAGAACACAAACGCGGGAATAGACTCTGCGTCGTGTCAATACAGAAACGCGCGGAGCGCGTTAAGGGATTGCCCAGACGCGGGGTTGAGATCCGCGTTAGGAAACAAACAGAGAGGAGGAAAGGTGATTCCTTTGCTGCGCCCGACGAAGGGAAGTTCGGCCCCAATCCAAAAGGAGGGTACCGGCCCTAAGTCTTGCCAACGGAGGAGAACGCGGACGCGGAAAGTACCATAAACGCGGGGTTCCAGTCCCGTGTCCATGAAGGGAACGCGGACGCGAGTATAAACTCCGCGTCACGCCAATATGAATAGAACACAGACGCGGGCATTAGCTTCGCGTCGTGTTGACATGAGAAGGACGCAGACGTGAGTATGGCTCCGCGTTGCATCGATACTATAACGTGAAGGCCGCGTTCAAGGAATGGCCTAGACGCAGGAGATAAACTCCGCGTTTTAACCATCAACAGATAAAAAAGAGAGACAGGAAAAGATGAAGACGCAAGGATGGCCCAACTCCAAATCCAAACCAGTAAATGGTGGAAGTGAAGATGGTGATGGAAAAGATGGTGGTGGTATTGTCGTTGCAATTGTCACCAAAAAGATTACCGGAATAATCGCGAACGATTACCGGAATAATCTACGGCGATATTGCCGACGAAGAAGAGCTCGGCCCCCAATCCAAAAGGAGGGTGCCGGCCCTAAAGCATTGCCTGACGAAGAAGAGCGCGGCCCCCAATCCAAAGGAGGTGGCCGGCCTTCAAGATGGTGGTGGGATGGTGATTTTGTGGAGAGGTTTTGATGATGGTGGTAGTTTTGGAGAAGGTGAAGAAGAAGGTGAAGTCTTTGGTGGAGTTGTTGGAGTTGTGGTGGTTTAAATGGAGTTGGAGGAGGAAGAAGATGAAGGTAAGGAGTTTGAGAAGTTGTAGTGGTGGTTGTTGTGGTGGAGATGGAGGAGGAGTTGGTGGAGGGTTAAGGCTTTGGTGAAGAGAAAGAAGAGAAATGAAATGAAATGAAGAAGGAAATGTTTATATAGGATTTGGATTTGTGAAGGTGATGTAAAAATGGAAAAGAGAGGGGCTTATTTGTAAAGTGGAGGGGTGAGGTGTTTCTCTTGGCCAATCATGGCCAGCCATGGAGATGGGTGAGGTGGAGATATTTTGAAGGAGATATTTTTGGAGGAGAAGATATTTTGGTGGAAGAAAATGGAAGAATGGAGAAGGTTGGAGAATTTAGTGGAAAGAAAAGAAAGGAAAGAAAAAGGTAAAAGGAAAAGAAATGAAAAAGGGAAGATATTCTCTTGGAAGAAAAAGTGAAAATAATTAGAGTGGCGGATTCCCGGGATTCGGTTGCGGATGCGGAAAGCTTTCGGGAAAATACCGGAATCGTCCCGAAATCAAATATCTCGGAACGACCTGAAATAATTATCAAAAATCAAGAATATTATACTAAGACTCACGGTGAAATCCGTTTTAAGAAATACTTTATAGTTTTAAAACTAAAAATCCCGGAATCAATCAAGATACCGACTCCGGTGGAATTTTCATAAATTCATAAAATCCTCAGAAAAAGTATATAGGTAAGAAATGTGATTCTAAGAAATAATGTCTAAAGGCCCTTCTAGAAATTCCAATTGGTTTGTAAATTAAAAATCTGGGAATTAGTCAGCGGCACTGGTCGACACCGGTTTTGAAGATTCTCAATCTAATTCAGGAAAATTCTAGAAAATCATAGAAAATCTAAAATATTGGAAAACGATGTTCAAAGCTGAAATCGGTTAAATCAGAATACTAGAATGTCCAAACCGAGCAATACTCTAGGATCGGGTCCTTGGTTCAGACTAAGGCTGACTCCGAGTCCGCGAATCCAAATCCAAGACAAGACGATCATATAAATAATTCCTAATACAAAACGAATACAAGAAGTAAATCGAAAAATACGATCGAAAAATCTGAATACGCAACTAAGTACGTATTCCGGGAGCGGGGTGTTACACTCTTGTGAGGAAAGGGCTGCTGAAGGGTGCAGAGACCTGCAAGTTGGATCTATGTGAACATTGCATCATCGGCAAGAAGACGAAGGTGAAGTTTGGCACAGCTCACACTGCACCGAAGGTATTCTTGACTATGTTCACACGGATGTATGGGGACCTTCCAAGACTACATCAATTGGAGGTAACCACTATTTTGTGTCGTTCATTGATGACTATTCTAGGCGATGTTGGGTGTACACCATGCGACACAAAGTGAAGTCCTAGAATTGTTTTGTGAAGTGGAAGGCTAATCAGGAGAGAAGCACGGGAAGGAAGGTCAAGGTCCTCCGTTCTGACAACGGAGGAGAGTACAAATCAGATCCTTTCCTACAGCTATGTCTAGATGAGGGCATAGAGAGACACTTCACAGTAAGGGAAACTCCGCAACAGAATGGGGTGGCTGAAAGAATGAACCGGACTTTGCTAGAGAAGGTTCGGTGCATGTTGTCAAATGCAGGATTGCCAAAGAAGTTTTGGGCTGAAGCTTTGGGATATGCATGCCATCTTGTGAACAGGTTGCCGTCGTCTGCAATAGGGGGGAAGACTCCTCTTGAAGCTTGGTCAGGAAAAGCTGCTATGGACTATGATTTGCTACGGGTCTTCGGGTGTCCAGCCTACTACCATGTCAAAGAAGACAAGTTAGATCCAAGAGCAAAGAAAGGGGTGTTCGTTGGCTTCAAGCGAGGAACTAAAGGGTTCAAGATTTGGGATCAACAGGACAACAAGTTCATACTCAGCAGGGATGTCACATTTGATGAGGCTTCGTTGATGAAGCCTACGGTCTCTCAGCAGGTGGAGACCAACAAGACCAAGGAGCTATTGCAGCAGGTGGAGAGTGATGCAAATCCACCATGTCTAGAGGATTCAGTGTCAGTGAGGATCATTCCTGAGGTGACACAGGGAGGTGATCAAGTTGCAGAAGAAGATGCTGAAGTTGTTGAAGAGGATCAGGAGCAGGTCATGGGTACTGTTCCAGATCCTACTGCAGTTGGAAGACCACGGAGGAATACTAGGAGACCAGGCTGGCTCACCACCGATATGGTTGTTTCATATGCACTTCCAGTTGTTGAAGAGGCTATTCCATCTACATTCAGAGAAGCTGAGATCAGTTCAGAAGCAGATATGTGGAAGGAGGCCATGAAAGAAGAGATGCAATCTCTTTATAAGAACAACACATGGGAACTTACTAAGTTGCCCAAGGGGAAGAAGGCCATAGGGTGCAAGTGGGTATTTGCTAAGAAGCAAGGATCTCTTCAAGAAGATACAGTGCGCTACAAGGCAAGGTTGGTGGCTAAGGGCTACGCTCAGAGAGAAGGAATCGACTACAACGAGGTGTTCTCCCCAGTAGTTAAACACTCGTCTATTCGGATTCTATTGGCCTTGGTGGCGCAGAATGAGTTGGATCTTGACCAATTTGATGTGAAGACCGCCTTTCTCCACGGCGATCTTGAGGAGGAGATCTATATGACACAGCCCACAGGTTACAAAGCTGCAGGGAAGGAAGAGTTGGTATGCAAGCTGAAGAAATCGCTGTACGGTTTGAAGCAGTCTCCTAGACAGTGGTACAAGCGATTTGACAGCTTCATCAGGAAGAAGAAGTACACAAGAAGCCATTTCGACCCATGTGTGTACTACAACAAACTACCATCAGGTGAATATATCTATCTACTTCTTTATGTAGATGATATGTTGATTGCTTCTAGGTCAAGATCTGCTATTGATTCTCTAAAGAAGATGTTGTCGTCAGAGTTTGAGATGAAGGACCTGGGGGAAGTAAGGAAGGTATTAGGCATGGAGATCACAAGAGACAGAAAAACTGACAGAATAAGTTTGACTCAGAAGGGCTATCTGGAGAAGGTACTGCAGAGGTTTAATATCGGGAAAGATACTAAGACTGTTAGTACACCAATGGCGCCACACTTCAAATTGTCAGCGAAGATCAAAGAGTGTTCAAGAGCGTGAACATATGTCTCATGTTCCATATGCCAATGCGGTGGGTAGCTTGATGTATGCAATGGTGTGTACGAGGCCAGATATTTCACAGGCAGTCTCCATGGTGAGTAGATACATGCATGATCCTGGACAAGGTCATTGGGAAGCTGTGAAATGGATTCTGAGGTACATCAAGGGAACTGTTGATGTAGGCCTAGTGTTCGAGAAGGACGACACCGGAAAGCAAGAGTGCATAGGGTATGTGGATTCAGATTATGCAGGTGACCTTGACAAACGCCGGTCGACGACGGGATATGTCTTCACATTCTCGCAGACACCGGTGAGTTGGCGCTCCACACTTCAGTCTACCGTCGCTTTGTCGACCACAGAGGCTGAATATATGGCTATGACAGAGGCCATGAAGGAGGCAATTTGGCTTCAGGGGTTGCTCGATGACTTGGGAGTGGAACAGGAGATCTTGAAGATAAACTGTGACAGCATGAGTGCCATTTACTTGGTAAGGAACCAAGTCTACCATGCAAGGACGAAGCACATCGATGTCAGGTATCACTTTTTCGGGAGATTCTGGAAGAAGGTGACATTGACTTGTTGAAGATTCACACTTCGGAGAATCCGGCCGATATGCTTACAAAGGTGGTGTCGGGAGTAAAGTTTGCACACTGCAAAGACTTGCTTCATATCCTTCAGGTGAATTGAGCTTGCTGAAGCTCATTTGGGTGAACTACGGACGGCTTGATCCCTTGGGCAAGGGTACGTAGGCAACCGGGTTGGTGCAGCCGCTTCCGAGTCGTCATTCGGCTCAGATTTGGAAATCTTCACCGAGGTGGAGAATTGTTGGAGGAGAGAGTACAGTAGAGGAGGTGAATTCATACCAGGTGCTGTTGAAGATTGTCAAGGAGTTTACGACGAAAGGTAAAGGAACAGCGGGTAGGAAAAAGCAGCAGCAGCAGAAAAAGACAGAGGTCGGTCGACCGGACCGGTCGACCGACGTGCACAACGTGCACAGGATTTGAGCGGTCGACCGGACCGGTCGACCGCAATACTCTGTCTGCAGAAGACAGAGCTCTCGGGTTGTTTCGGTCGACCGTACCGGTCGACCGGAGAGGCTCTCTGCAGGAACCCAACTCTCGGGTTGTTTCGGTCGACCGGTCCGGTCGACCGTAAGAGGGAGTCGGTCGACCGGACCGGTCGACCGACAGTCGGGTCTAGGCTGAAAACTGCTGTTTCAGGAAGTTATGTATTTAAGCCCTAATTGTAATTTCTAGGGTTAAGGGCCTAGAGAAAAAATAAGCTGCGGACTCTCTTGTGTTCATAGAGATCCAGAGCTATTGTAATCATCTTCCAAATTGAAACTCTCTCCATAGATTGCCCCGAGGACGTAGGCATTCAGGCCGAACCTCGTTAAATCGCGTGTTTTGTGATTGTGCGTTCTTCTCTTGTGTTTTCTGTGATTTTGGGTGTTCTTTGTGATTGTGGAGATAGTGTGATTCTCTGTTGGTTGTTGACGGTGCGCACAACAGATGAAGGGGGAACTTTGTCAATTTACAATGAATTCAATAATATTTGAAATTAGAAACGAAATATTCCAGTATCTTTTCATGCATAGAGGAAGTGGCTAACAACGAGTGTGGTTTTGTCTCAACATAAAGCAACAAAATTCCCACCATTGAATTGAAGAAAATGTTTACAACCCACAGGAAGCATGAGTTTCTCTGTTCGTTGTATCATTTATTAGCTCGGAATTTTGTTGCTTTGAGCTGTGATTTAAACTAATTGTTTAATTATTGGATGCATGGAGCCATGTGGATATCTTCTATCATATTCTAAAATGTGCGTGTATGAAACTTAAACCATGTAGGATACATTATTTTCCATTTCCATGTATGTCATTTGTTTTCCCTTTTCTTTTCTCTAATATGTAATTGAAGAATGTATTTGAGTCACAAAATCAAGCTAGTACTTATATTTGTTTTGATAACCAAAAGGATCCTGTTTTGTTTCCGAGCTACGAAAAACTCTACTGTGAATTCAGATACATGAGCATAAGCAACACCTAAAACACCCCCAAAATTTCTCCCTTCTGATCTCAACACAAACTCTCTCTCTCTCTCTCTCTCTCTCTCTCTCTCTCTCTCTCTCTCTCTCTCTCTCTCTCTCTCTACTTCTATTGCTCTCTGCTCTCGCAGCCCGCAGGGCACTCGCCGGGGATCACCCGGCGAGGAGCATTCTACTACTACTGCTTCTTCTCGTTGCCACTGCCGTAGCCCGCACGGCACCGGGCGGGGCGAGCCTCAGCTCCAGATCCATCCCCAGCTCTTCCACATTCTCACTAACAGTCCTCTCACTGTCTTCACTGGTTGTAGCCGGTTCAGCTGAACCGGAACGGGGGTAGGCGGACCGCTTGAACTGAACCGGGTTCTTGATGACCTGGTGCAGCTGAGCCGGGGCCCCGGGATTCTTCGACACATGGCGTATGTCGCAGGCCCGGAAGCTTGGAATGGCTGTAATTGGCAGGCCTCTGAGCACCAACTCCACGGCCGTCTCACACACATGCCAGTTGCTCGTGCACATCAGGCCGACCGACCCGTTCACCGGGTTCACAATCCGACCGCAAGCTTCATACAACAAAGACCGAAAAATAGCTGTACCAAAAAAAAATGTTAATGAGGGAAAATATTTGTAATCCATTTCAAATTAATTGTAATAAATGTTAGAAATATAATTCATTTCCAAATCATATTAGTAAAGGGTTTTGGTCAAAGTTGATTTAAAGTATGAGTATTGTAGTCTAAGTTTCTACTTATTTGGGTTTTTATGTAATAGTAGCAGCGTTTGGTTATTAGTGTTTGTGTAAGAGTGAAAGATTAAAGAATTTGTATTTCTATAAATAGAGCATTAGAGGGCAGAAAGTTACATGAGAAATTATTAATCGATATAATAAAGTTACTGCTTTTCTTTCTCCATAAATTCCTCTCATCTCCTGTTTTCTTTATCGAATATCAAAAATAAATGAGCATAATAGCAGTAATTGTGATAGAACAAAAGAAAGAACTCGGGCTCGTGCATATGTCAAATGTTCAAGACAGGCTGCCAGCATTTTCTTTTATTATTTTGGTAAAATTGTGGTGTGTGCTTTTTTCTTCACAATGTGAAGGAGATGAATTTTCATTTCATGAAATTAAATTTCTCACTCTAAAATGTGCGATCTATCTTATGTAGCACGAGACTAGAAAAGAGAAAAGACAGATTGAAACCAATAAAAAAAAAACTAATTTAATATAGTTTAATATAGTTTCAAGAACATTTATTTGACATTAATGCTAATTTGAGATGAGGAGCATAGAGGAAAGCATCTTAGAGCACTTCTACCGCAGCTTTTTTGCCCAGACAATGTAGTAGGGTCCACATTGTTTGGGCACATGCCCAGGCACGAGGAGTTCGAGGTTGTGCCCAGACAAATTGATTTTTTTCTCCAAAAGTATCCTGCTCTGTCTTTTGCCTGGACACGGGTGAAAATGCTCTAAGGCCTAAAGAATCACCCGGCTGATCTAATGCATGAAACAAATCTACACTGAAAAAGAATATTTGAAAGGTAAAAAAAAAGGCACGTTGTAGTCCCTTGAGATTTAGATGAATTTCTTGTAAATTTGATACCTTTTCAAATATATTGTTAAGTTCTCGCATCTCTCTCTTTTTTTCCTTCCAAAGCTTCCTTTAGGCTTTCACATTTTTGTGTTACTTTCTATTCAGAAACTCATTAAAGTTTCTGTTCAAGCAGAAACAACGAGTTTTTGGATAAAAGTACTAAGTGACATCTAAAAATAGAAAGCAAAAGCATGCATAAAAAAATTCCCCAAAAAAACCTCCGATAACAAACCAGGTCGGAGTTGCTCGGGGCCAGAATTGATGAGATTGATGAGCCCAGCCCTGCCATAAAACTTGGCCAAAAACAATGTCGCATTGGATTGAGACTCCGAGCTCCTCATCCATTGCAAGCACGGTCGGATGCTACAGCCCGCAGAGCAACCCTTCCTCAAAACTCTGCATCCGTTGCAGCTCATCCTCATCCTTAGCTTCAAAGAACAGGAATGGAATGAGAAAAAATGGACACCGTTTTTATCCTTATATAGCAAAGGAATCGAGCCCACGGTTTCTAGAGGGGTCTTTTCCTCATAAGCCAGTACATCTAGAGAAGATTCACTGAGAGATGATAACGAAAGAAGGGCTATTTTGGTAATTCTTTATGCGCGCTAGTAAAGACAAAGGGAGAGTGATAATGATGCTCAGAGACGCGTGTGGGTCGAGTCGCCGCATCACCTGGGGAAAAAGTTGAGCTTGGTGCACCAACTGACTCAAGAAAAACACCACCATCTCCCCATTTCCTGGGACTAGAGTACAGGGGCCGTTTGTTTCGCGTAAAACTCTGTAATTCGTAAATGACTTACTATTCAGTTACAATTACGGTGTTTGTTTGGACCGTAATTCGTAAAAGACTTACGTAACTCAACTAACACTCACTTACAGCCCAGTTACAGTTAATTTTGTGGCCATACAAATTTGTAATATTTTTTTATATTAATATTAATTTTTTTTAATATTTAACTTTTTTAATATTTATTTGCAGTATTAAAACTTTTAAAATTGTAAAATAGTTAATTTTGTGGTCAACTTTTTCACTTACGACTTATACGTTACGACAACCAAACACTGTAAAGCACAATACACTTTCCCACTTTACAATTTTATATTACCAACCAAACACCGTAAAATTTACATGCATGTAACTCATTTACAATTGTAAAAGACTTTACCAATTACAACTACGAATTACGGCCAGTTACGACAACCAAACAGATACTAGGGAATGAGTCACTTGGTAAGGGTCTGTTTGGTTGTCGTAACTGGCCGTAATTCGTAGTTGTAATTGGTAAAGTGTTTTACAATTGTAAATGAGTTACATGTATGTAAATTTTACGGTGTTTGGTTGGTAATATAAAATTGTAAAGTGAGAAAGTGTATTGTACTTTACGGTGTTTGGTTGTTTTAATGTATAAGTTGTAAGTGAAAAAGTTGACCACAAAATTAACTATTTGGTGATTTTAAAAGTTTTAATACTGCAAATAAATATTAAAAAAGTTAAATATTAAAATTTTTTAATATTAATATAAAAAATATTACAAATCTGTATGACCACAAAATTAACTGTAACTAGGCTGTAAGTGAGTGGTAACTGGGTTGCAAGTGAGTGTTAGTTGAGTTACGTAAGTCTTTTACGAATTACGATCCAAACAAACGCTGTAGTTGTAACTGGGTAGTAAGTCATTTACGAATTAAGGAGTTTTACGCGAAACAAACGGCCCCCAGTGTTTGGTTTATGGTTTGCCTTCAGTCTTTTTTTCCTCCTCCTCTTTTTTTTTTTTTTAACTATGGGCTCCCACATAAACATGATGGTAGTTTTACCAATGCAAGTATCACAATAGGCTAGGTAACAAAGAGTCCACTTTCTTGTTGTAACCGTCCATTAATTTTACCAACGACTCTGATTTCTTCTGAATGAAACTGACATCACAGTCACTCTGCATTGCACTCTGTTTAGTGTCTTCTTTTAAAGTAAATCATTGTAAAAAAAAAGGTAACGATGATCATAATTACAAAAATAGTTCTCGTTTGTTCTATTCCACTTAGGTAATTTGCGCATGTAATCAACAATAAAATAATGGATGACCACTGCTAAAGCTGCAAGAGAAGCTCCCCCTCATGAACCTCGATTCACGGGGAACAAAAAATTTCATTTAGAATGCATATCAACTTTGCTTAAAAATATAATGTATACAAGTTTGTAAAATTACGAACTAAATTAAAATTTCAAACAACAATAATAACAACAACTAAGCCATTTGTGTTGCGCGCGGCCTTGACAATAACCTCTCAGAGGAATCCACCAACCAAACAGAGACAGATGCAGCCGGATATGAACCCAACACGACAAGAACAGAGAAACAATAGAGAAAGCTAATCAACACAGTATTTAACAAGGTTCGGCAATTTGTCTACGTCTTCGGAGTAAAGGAAAGAGAGATTTTATTGATTCAACAATCAATACAAGACAATACAATAGAGATACTTGAGGGATCTTCTAGGGATACAATACATGAGGGTTCTAACCCTTATTTATAGCCACAGAGTATCAGGGATTTAGGAAACCCTGATTGGATTCGACTCCAAAACAAAAAAGAAGTCCGAATCTAGAAAGGAGAGCAAAACGCCTCTGTTGGTCGACCGACCAGTCGACCGACCCTTGTGCTCGGTCAACCGCCTCGGTCGACCGGCACCAACCGAGAGCAGCCTTCTTTCAGTTGGTCGACCGGGCGGTTGACCGGGACTTTCCTGTGCACGTCGTGCACACCGATCGACCGGGCAGTCGACCGGTCCCTGTCCTGACCTGCTGCATGCACCGTTCTTACTCCTTTTGACTTCCGATCTCTGTGCTATCTTTCTCTCTCTCCTCTATCTCTTCTCTCCCTACAATTTGTCCCAAGTATTTGAGTAGCTACATGAACCAAAGAGAATTGCGCCGGATCGGACATATGGATTTAGTTCTTGGTTCATATTCATAGTATATGACAATATTTTACGTTGGCCGTCACAGTCTTACCACAACCCTCCTCCTTTATCCTAACTTGGAACAGACAGTGAACGGTGCACTAACAGAGTTGAACTAGTTTAAATTTTAATTGTAAAAAAAATTGAGTGTCAAATTATTTTATTATTATTTTTTAACTAATATGGAAAGATGGGCTGTGTACTTGTAAGTCTCCTTTGCTTCATTCACGAGCCAACAAGACACCCGACTTTCGGTTACTGTGTGAACTCTAAACACATCTTCAAATGGGAGATAAATGTGTCATTTCCACTGGCAGCTTAAATCATGAGGAATTAATATAAATTTAAATAATAATTTCAAATTACAGAGAAAAAAAATACACCATAATACTAATAAGTTTGATATGTAAATTAGCATTTCTACACAATTTGCTAATCATGATTATGCTTCGGATAGAATGCAACAACTTGCTGCCACTCTCCACCAGGGGCAGACCCACATAGTCACGAGTGTAGGTGGACGTTTACACTGAATTTAATGAAAAATATGGTGTAGTATATGAAATCACCTAGAGGGGGTGAATAGGTGACTAGCTAATCTAATGATGAATTAATGCGGAATTAAAACTATTTTTGCAAACAAAAAACTATTATGCACAACACACCAAGTATAACATAAGATTGTAGCCGAATTCCCGGTGAAGGCTCTGAATTATCTCCTCAAGATTTCTCTAGATAAGAGTTGAGGTGCCGTTATGGCTCTTTTGGTTGGAAACAAGTGTGAGCAAACAATCCCAAGCATATAACATTAAGTACACAATATATCGAGCATATAAGAGACATGAGCAATAAGCATAAGTAAGATATAAACACAAGTGAGAGAAAGAGAGCAATCGCAAACACGAGAGATTTGTTTTGAGATTCGAGCACCCTTGCTTTACGTCCCCGCCTTCAACATTATGAAGGATTTCCACTTGAATCGATCTCACCGGATCACTCGGTGCTGCAACACCTACAAGGAGTTTACACTAGAACTCTTGGACTCGCTAGTCCCCTCACTTGTTCCCGCAATAACAAACACACACAAGCACACTACCTTACCGAGGCCGTACCTCTACACCGAGCTCCCACTAGAACTCGAAACAACGTGAACCCGCAAGTCCGCCTCCTCAAATACAAGAATGAACACTTTGGTGATCTCAAAACTTTGATCACCTACAAACACTCTCACAACAACTCTCCTATAGGGATATAGCAATGGAAAGCTTAAGTATGTGTGAGAAAACTAGGATTGATTTGGTGGTGAAAAACTCAAGAAATCTCTTTTTCAAAACACTCTTGAAAAACTGTCCTTTTGATATGAAGTATTTGGCTCTAAAACAAGTGAATATAAACACTTAAAAGTGAGGAAAAACTATCTTGAAAACCCACTTTAAATTTTGTGAAAAACAGTTCAAGGGAACCCCAATATATAGGCATCCAAAAACTAGTCGTTGGGGTCCAACTCAGCAGGAAATCCTGATGTCGGTCGACCGGCCGGTCGACCGCCGAACGGTCCGATTTCCAACTGTTGTGCCACCGGTCGACCGCCCGGTCGATCGAGGCCTGGATACAGAGAACAGAAGCTCTCTGCCGGTCGATCGCCCAATCGACCGGGGCCAGATCCAGAGGGCAGAGCTCTCTGGCGGTCGACCGGGTCGGTCGACTTGCCCACCAACCAAAGAGGTTGTGCATGTTTGTGCACATCGGTCGACCAGACCGGTCGACCGACTTCTGACTCGGTCGACTGGCAGAAAGCCTGGTCAAACATTATATGGATGAAAACTTGATCTTTTTACCTTTAATAAAATTTTATAAAATTACTAAAAATCTACAAAAATAAGTTCATTGAAATACTTTGATATACAAACATGTTTGATTAAAAATCAAAATACATTACAAACATTTTGAACTATTTTTGTAATATAGAATTTTGCCTTAAACAAAAATCTGTATTTTTCAAAAACGATTTTTCTAAATTGAAAATCGATTTTTTTTTAAACTCCTCCAAATACAAAAATAAGATATTTTAAACCCTTTTGAAGCTTAGTGTGTATGGATATGATCCACTACACATAGATGATGAAATATCTATGTTTTTGATAATAAGCTCTAAAATAGTTTTGATAAAACAAATGTATACTTTTAAGCTTAAAAATCAAAACGGTATTTTCTAAAGCAAAAACTCTTATGAAAACACATATAAATCTGGTGTGTGAGCGTATATGAACTTGAGCAATCCATCAACTAATCTATCTTTTACATTTTATCTAAAAATAAAATCTTGACACTTACAACCATGACACAAGTCTTCTGAAAATCTTCATTTGAAAATCTTCTTCTCCTTCTTGACTTGGTCCAAACCTTGGTCTAATGAGCTAGACTCCTCTTGCGATATTGATGCGCGAGCTCTTGAATCAACACGTGCTACCTCTAAAACTTGACTTTAAATCCTTTATTGAAGCTAAACACCTACTAAGATTTTGATCACATATCTGAGACTAATTAAACACAAGATCATTAGTACTATAACTACATGAGTTAATCATCATTAAAACTAGAGTGATGGGCCTTTGGACCAACAATATATATATATATATATATATATATATATATATATATATATATATATATATATATATATATATATATATATAATTTTGTATTTTTTTTGTATATGATCTCTTCTTTTTAATTATTTTTACTAGAATAAAAATACATTAGAGCTCTATCTCAAGTGACAACTTGTAAAAATTTGTTATTGGAGATCACAAGTACAAATTTTGGGTGCAACTTTTTTCTTTTTGTTTTATCTCTTTTCTTATTATATTTACGCTCACACTTAAATTTTTATTACATTTACGCTTATACTGAAATATATCTTGCGTACGCCGCTGCTCTCCACAAATTTGATCAAGTGACTTCTTGAATTTGATCCTCAAGTAAGCTTTGCACCCACATTTGTTGGAAATTATGTTCCTTTGCTTCTTAGAGGGGTCGACTGTGATGAATTTGTCTTGTTTTCAAGAGGAGATGATGGTAAAAGAACATCTAATCAAATTAGAGAAGAACTTGAAAAAGAAACAGATCAAGAAACTGTGTGGCAATTAACATGCATGTTGACTGCACATAAAGGATTGTCGACAATGCTATCGACCGCACTCAACAGAGAGGCAACCTAGTTCAGATTTTCGATAGGCCTTTAGGCCTGTCGACAGGCCCTGTCGACAGCCAATAGCTGAAACAAGATTCATGTTTCCTTTTTGAGTGTGCTCACTTTCTTTTTTGTGGAGTTCAAATAGAAATCAGTTTCTATTTAATGAAGATTTGTTTCTAAAGTTTAAAGGATTTAGAATTATGCTGGATCAAACAAATCAACTCCTACAATGATTGATCAAAATTTTCAAGCATCCGATTGTCAAGATCATCTCATAGTTCTAATAAGGTTTATATTGTAAAACTCTATAAATAAAAACTGTAAACTAGTCTTTAACAACACAAGGAGAAAAATGAAGTCATTATAGTGCAAAGAGAGAAAGAATACTCTTATAATCTAGAGAAATTCAAGGAGAAGATGAATACTCTTGTGAGATTTAAAGAGAAGGTGAACTCTCTTGTGAAAATCAAGGAGAATATTAGATCTCTTATACCAAGTTTATTATTAAAACTCTCTCAAGTTCTCTCTCCGTGAACGCAAGCCAATTTTGTGCTGAAGCATGTTAAATCTTTGTGTTCTTTTTCACTCTCTTGTCTTGGTATTGCTAGTTTACTTTACAATAATTTTTTTTTAAGTATTACATATTATCACGATTTTGCAATGTCGATCATGGTCATGCAAACAGTTGGTGTCGTAACCCGATTGTTGGTGTGATCTCAATAATTAATATCAGAGTTGTCATGTCACAATAATTGGTATCAAAGCTTAAGGCTGACAGTAAGGTGATATGTCGAAGATTGAAATTTCTGCGAGTATGTTCGAGGTCGAGAAATTTAATGGTAAAGAAAACTTTGGTGTATGACAAAAGAGGGTGAAAGCGTTGTTGGTGCAACATGGTCTTCATAAAATCCTACAGGGAAAGTCAGCAAAACTTACGGGTATGTCAGATGAGGATTGTAAGGAGTTGAAACTGAAAGCGGCAAACACGATCTAATTATGTCTCGCGGACAAAGTCATATACAACATGATGGATGAAAAAAACGGCTATGAGTTTATGATCAAAGTTAGAGACATTGTATATAACAAAAAGCATCTCCAACAAGCTTACTTGAAGAAACAATTATATAGGCTACGCGTGAAGCAAGAGATATCGGTGTTGGAGCATTTGAACTTTTTCAACAAAATCATCAGTGAGTTACTGACTGCTGATCTGAAGATTGACAAGGAGGATAAGGCGTTAATACTTCTTAGTTTGCTATCAGAGTCATACGATCACATCGTTACCACCATACTCTATAGTAAGAAAACTACTTATCTTGGAGGAGGTCATGCCAACTGTCTTATATAATGAGATCAAAAAGGCCAAATCAAGTAGAGTAGGAAGGATCGGGTTTGGTGATCATGGGAAGGAAAGGAAGAGGAGGAAAGAAAAATCTGAGTTCGTTGAAGGCATGTCACTTTTGTCAAAAAAAAGTCACTGAAAAAAGACTGCAAGTATCGATAAGAGTGATTGAAGAAGAAAGGACATACTGCTGAGGCAATGTTGCAGAAGAAGTATCAAACACCTATGTGTTAATCACTTTCATAGATAACACTTCTACAGATAGAGGTTGAATATTAGATTCTGATAGTTTAGTTCACGTATGTTCCTCAAAGGAGATATGCAACTCCTTTGTTGCAAATAAGATGGGACTGTTAAAATAGTAGATGGCCCGGCTTGCAAGATCATTGGTTTTGGGACAGTCATTGTTGCAGGTAGAGATATGATGGTGCCTGCTCTAGAGGTGGTTAGATATGCCCGGAGGCACAATATAATCTAATATTCAATGGGTGCTTGACTCAAAGGGATGCTGCATCCAAGCAACGTAGAGTCGTCATGGTTTGCCAAGGAGACATGATAATCCTGAAAGAAGAGAAGTGCGGGGGGATATACAAGCTGAAGGAAGGAAACTCAGTTCCAGGTGGAGTTTCAATAACAAGCTTTGAAATGAGCTCATTGCAAGGTGAAGCTTCAAAGAAGACCACGCGGGACGTGAAGCAGGTCAAAATGTTGCAGAAAAAGAATGTGCGCATTCAGGCAAAGCCTGAGATGGCCCAAAGGCATGGCGGTGAATCAGTCAAAGGCTCCAAGGAGAGGGCAAGAACAAATGCGTAACGCCCCGATCCCGCAGGTACGGGAGCGTTACATAGTGGTATCAGAGTTTAGGTTTACACCTGGTGTGGGTAACCACCTGAGTCAATCCTTGAGCTCTTACCAACAGTACAATCAGGTTCAGATTAATTGATCTGTATCTGAATTTGGGGATTCCAGCAACGAGTACAAGAATACATGACCTTGACAATTCATTCCGTGACTCGTTTGTATTCCTTCCTTCCTTTCTCATCCGATTTCCTTCTCGCTTTCCTTGCATTGTCTTGCTTCCAATCCGTTAGGATGAGTTCACTACCATACTTCTCCATCCCGAGTTCCTTATAGATAGCAGAGTGCGCAGCGAAAGTGTCGTGGACCCGTAACATTCGGCTTTGGGGTTGAAAATCTTGTTCTCACACCTGATTGAAATTGCGAGGACGCAATTTTTTGTAAGGTGGGGAAATGTAACCCCCTGCTTCCCGGTGTAGGTATCACCGTATCGGTACGCGATACGACGTACAAAATTGATTTGATCTCCGTGGTAGTCCGATTGAGCTGATTTCAGTTTTAAAAATCATTTTCTAATATTTTAGATTTTTTAGCATTTTCTGGCATTTTTCTGGATTATTTTGGAAATCTCCGTAGTCGGTATCGACCGATACCGATAACTGGCTTTACGATTTTATTTCACAAACGGAGTTGTATTTTGAGATATCGCTTTCACTGTGTGTCTTAGAATCGTGTTCTCTACGTTAGGGTATTTTCGGAAATTTTTCTGAATTTATCAAAATCCGGCCAAACCGGTGTCGCCCGGTATCGGCGATACCTTCCGGGATTTTTAATTTGCAAACCGGGTCAAATTTCTTCAAACCGTTTTCATATTACGTCTCAGGAGAATATTTTCTATTTTTTGTAATTTTGGGCATCGTTCGGAACTGGTCAAATTTTAGGCCAATAATTAAATAATATTTTATTTAAACTTTTCCTTTCTTTTCTTTTCTTTTCTTTTTCTTTTCTTTTCCTTCCTCTTCTTCTCTTCTCTGGCAACTTCCAGCGTCTTCACCCACCGCCTCTCTCTCCCTCTATTAAAAATCCCTCTCCCTCTCTCCCTCTCTCATTCATACAACCTCTCTTTCTCCTAAACTCTCTCTCTCTCTCACTAACCTCTCTCCTCTCTCTCACTCTCTTTTCTCTTCTCTCTCTCTCACAACCCCAAATCCCCCTCTGTTCCTCTCTCTGCCGATCCAAAGGAGGAGGGGGCTGACCCGTACCTCCGGCCAGGCGCCGCCGGCCGCCGCCGGCCGCAACCCCGCAAGCCCCGCACCCCCTCCTTTCTCTTCTTCTTCTTCTTCTCTTCTTTTCCTTCCCATTTCTTTTCTCTGTTTTTCCTTTCTTCTCTCCTCTTTCTCTCTCCCTTACTCTCTCTCACTCTCCCTCTTGGTCAGCGCCGGAACCGCCGCCGGCGACCGGGCCGCCGTCGGCCAGCTGGGCTGGCCGGCCGGCTGTGCAAGAAGCACAGCAGCATAAAGTGTTGCTGCTGCTGTTGCTTTGTTTTGATTGGGTTTGGGTTTTCCCCCAAACCCATTAACCTCATAAACCCCACACCCATTACCCATTACACCGTTAACCCGTTAACTCATTACCCATTTAACTTAAGTTAAGTGGGTATGGGTTGTGGATCTGGACCCGACCCATTATGAGCCAAACCCGCATCTGAAACCCAATAAAGGTATATTTACAGAAAACCCCCTGTACAATTCAGTATTTGCATTTATTATTTTTATTTACATATTAACCCTTTTCGTATGATTTAGTATTCGGGCAATATCGGGAGCATCCGGACTCCGATTCAGGCGATTCTGGATCCGTTGCGATCGTGAGGAAAAGAGCTACCATCCTATGGCTAGTTTGTGAGTGTTTTCTTTTTATAAATTATCATTGCTTGATATATCGTGATTATGAATAAAAGACGGTAATTATTCATTATTCACTGGTCATGATTGGACGGTCATTGAATTAGGAATAACCTAGAAGATTGTTAGGTATTTCCTGATTTAATAGGAGGTAATCATAGTAATAAGACATACAGACATAGACAACTCGGACACAGATATCATGCATGTACCGCCACTGACCCACGGACCACTAGGTCACCATATTAGGGACACTATTACTTCATCTAGTAGCTCACAGTTAGATAACTATCATCACATGTATACTGATCCACGGTACTTAATGACACTACACTGTCACTAGACATGACTGCTAGACACCGTTAGTGCATGCACTGATATCATCCTTACACGGATACTGTAGTTCACTGGATATGGTATGATACACTGACCACTATTATTACCACTATCATATATATATATGACACGGATTCTTACTACACATATATCTTCCACTGGTACACAGATATACCAATGCACGGCATGTCACATTTCATATTATTGTTATTATCGTTACATGGATGCTCGATACACTGTTATTTCATGTTCACACATCACTGTTACATATGCTCACCACACGAGTGTACATGCATGTATTGTTTCTCACTTATTATCATATGACTCACCGTGCATATACCCAGATTATTGTTCCATGTTATTGTATCCATGTTATATGATTGTTTCTGGTTACTGATACGGATATTCCCGTTACTGGACATGAGAGCTGTTGATATGCGATATGTAGAATTCCACATATATTGTTCCCGTATCCAGTTATATTGTTCCTGTTATATTGTCATGTTATATTGTTCCCGTTTCTCGTTATATTGTTCTATGCTATCAACAGAACTCTGGTCCAGTTATCATGTTTCCCCTATCATGTACAGTAGTTTTCTTGTACATTGTATACTTGATATAACAGATCATAAAGCTAATTGGGGTATGGGGGAGACTCGACGGTTGATTAGATCTTATCGGGTGATGTACTGGATCCATATTGTTCTCCACTGTAGGGGATGGTAGTGCTACCTACCAATTGCTCCATGAGCTCTCGTTATTTGATTATTGTTCCCCTCTTAGCGGAGGGCTCTGGTCTTAGCAGCCAGGGGTTTGATAAAGGCCGTGATCCCGGGTATGCATGGGATACACTTACCCGATAAGAACTCCTCGACCACGGGTTTCCAATTAACATAATAAAACAGTATACACAATAGTGACGTCGGGAACACTTGTTATTTGGTCACTCTCTCGTTTGGATAATGGTACCCGTAGGCCATGTCCGATGGGTTCGACTGGTGTGCGGGCTCCAGTATGAACTGCCAGTAGTATGGGACACTGGAAGAGATTGATTAAAATACCAGGTGGTACTGATTGCTACTATTGTCTAAATAACATGACTTGCTGAGACATTATATACTATGTTGTTACTGTTCATGATACTTTATCCGATATCATGTTACCTGTATACTTGTTACTTTACCTGGTACCTGTTACACTTTCTGTGGTGACATACTACTCATGCACATGTATACTTTGCATTGCATATATTATGTTTTGCATTGCCTATATGCTGCTAGACACAACATAGTAGTATGGTTACGTTGCATACTTTATCTACATGTTTATTTCCACCCCTTCATCACGATACATAGGTTTAGTTCTAGCACTTCATCACGATACAACTGTAGGTAGTCTAGAAGACGGATACTCCTATAGACATGACCCGATGATAACTGGCTAGGTAGTGATGGTAATAAAAGATGACCTGTTTATTTATTTCTCCTGCTTATTATATCCTTATTATATGATATCACCAGTACAACATTATGTATTATATATCGTGCTTGTATTACTATTGTATATATTACTGCCTCCTTCATTTTACCACTCACTAGGTCGCTTTCTGACGACCCTGGGTTTGCGTGCCCAGGTTGGAGATCCGAATTACCGTAGTATCAGATAGTGCCTTGGAGCCACATAGGAGATTCCTCATCGAACTATTCATAGGTATATTTGGTGATTTATTTCTTTTATCTTATTTGTCCTCTTTTTCATATCTGTTATGATCGCT